>JAOTAZ010073045.1:0-25370 GCA_025629785.1 Erythroxylum oxycarpum | reverse complement strand
ATATACGAGCTGTTCCGCAGTCAAAGTTCTTCGACCAAAGATCGTATGTCTACGAGTCGTTTGGGAAGTCCTAGCTATGTCCTCTGCCTGTGTTTCTGTACGCATTTCAGTCTGTCCAGATATTTGTGTCTCGCCGACCATAAGGAAATTAAATAATTCGGCAGGGAGCTTAAATGGTTCACCATTGCGTATAGGTCTTAGAAAGTAAAAAATGACTTCACTACCTTCGATGGACTGCTCATTCTCTCTCATTTCTCTAATCTCATCTAGTACTTAATGAGATTGTATCGAAGCTAAGTAACTCTAGTATACTAGTGCAATTCGGGTTGTTCAGAGTCAAAAAATAGAAAAAGTATATGAAAATGGAAAATCAATTATGGGGTGCAATGCTCTCCCAAATCGGTAAATACCAATGATGATAGGCCAACGTCGCATTATATTATTAAGGATGCTCCGAGTCCAAATACGCTAAACAAATTTATAGAAAAATGAAATTAGAATCTTGTATATTCCTTATTGATAGGGCAAAGCAAATGCAATCTATGAGTCTGTTACAGCCATTGATCTCAAAGTGCTATCCCTTTCATGGAGTTAGATATGCCTTATTCTCTGTACGGCAAGAGCTCAAGCGCTAAACCTCATATCATAGCTATTTCTTCTTTGATTCTATGCTTACTGGGCAGCTGCCGTCGTTAGACCAATTTTCATAGAAAAGATGGTTTTTAAACTATTCTATGGCTTAAGTAAGTGCCCTCCTACCGCTAGCTCAGTACATATGCGTCATCTAGTTATGCTTAAATGTCTTTCTCTATTACAACCATGCCTTTTTGGCGGTATTGAGTCACTTCCTTCGGAACCTCCCTTTCACTGACACTCACTAGCAAGAGCTTAGCGCAGGACTTAGCATACCTAACTAGCTTATTGGATTCTATGAGGAATGGAAGGGCTTTGTTTTCACCCACAGAGCTATAGTCAAGCATGAAAGCATTCCGCTAAGAGTTGAGTACGGCCAAAACCTTCCACTACAATTGGGGAATGCTGACTCAGATCTGGTGGTCTAACTTGAATGGAAGATGATCGATCTCAATCATTCGGCCGATTGCTTATCCTTCCTTCGCTGCAGGTGGCAGAGACTTTTATCTCCTCTCCGTGGATGGGTTGGACGAGATTGATTGATGGGAGGATTGAACAAGAGCCGGTATAGATAAATAGACAAGTCCAGCTGGTTGAGTGAATCCTACTCCGTATTTACCAGCGCTGGATTGGGTCACTTCATTGGCCCCGGGATCCGTGTCAACGTTTGGGGAGCCAAATTCAAGCAGCAGACCAGATGGACATTCTATTAAAAACCACTGTTGCTCCCCGTGTTATAACTCTGGGCTACTTTTATAAGCCTTTGTCTTTGAAACTAAGGGGAAATCGTTTGGAAGACTCTCTAAACAAAAGATGGGGAAACTATTCAAAGCCCAAGAGGCGGCAGCCTCGGCAGCAACAACCTCGTCTTCTTCGCAATCTGACAGTAGCGGAAACTCTTCTGGAGGAAACAAGAAATGGAACAACAACAAGAGTTAGAACCGCTGTCAGAATAAAGCCAGTCGTCGCGATGACCCTAAATAAGATATTCTCGTAAGATATGATGAGATTAACTACGTAAAATCCACTAGTTGAAATAGAAAACTACCGATTAGAATGTTGTATGGTACGGTACGGCTGCTTGTTGCGTAAGATGTGGTTGACTTGCTATAAAGATGTCTATTCCCTTCCCCGAGGGAGAGATCGCAGCTTCCCAACTGACTAATAGGGGTGGGTGAGCCCTCCTGAGGGATGAGAACGAGCGATGTATTGGGGGAGAAAGAACCCGCCTTTAGGATCACTACTGCTTTCGGAAACTAGCTATCCAGTGACTTAAGATACCTTCCCTTTTGCTCCAGATCAGATGCTGTTCCCCGAGGAAAGGCTGAACCATGGTGCGGTTCAATAGGAAAGGCTAAAGGATCATATGTGCCTGCCAGGGGCTTACGAGCGACTGGGGCCCTCCAAAAGAAGTTGTCAAGGGGGGCAGATGGAGTATTGGACGAAGATGCTTGAAAACAAAAGGGTCCGAAGGAGAGTTCGTCCTAGCCTGGATATATTCTACTCTCTCTCCTGAGATTCTCAGCCAAGTTATTGATTTGACAACAGCTCATGATGTTTGGCATATGATCTAAAACATGCATGTTTTATCAACGTTCTGAAGCACGATTGATGCAACTTCGTTCAGATCTTCAAAACTGCAAGAATGAACTTAGGAAAAGCTGATCCCTGTCACTAAGAATGGACTGGGGCATACCATGAATTCTGAAAACTTGGTCAAAGAATACTTGAGCCACCTCTTTAGCAGTAAAGGGATGTAATAGAGGAATGAAATGGCTAAACCTGCTGAAGGCACCACGAGCCAAGCCCGTCGTGATTTGGAGGCTGATCAAACTTGGTTCAAAAAGGAAGAAAAGAAGTGGCCAGAGTCTCCCGGGTAGAGTAGTGAGACCATCAATAAATAGTTTAATGTAGTTTAAGCAGAAGCTTGAAGTTCAGGTTCGTAATGCCGCTTTTCATTAAGCTTTTAAGCCTATCTCTCTTTGTGTCGGGAGCAAGTAAACCACACTGACTGTGTGAAGTGTCAAGAACGAATGAAATAACGTATTATAGATGTTCGCCCACCGCATCTTGGGGCAGTTTTGTCTTGTTCTTCTATTGAACCTCTTCCTATTGGTATTGTTAGAACTTCCTTTTGGAAATGTTCCCAGCAAGCCTTAACCCAATTGCTAGACACAGTCTCGTGATGAATCTGATATGGCAGTAATATGAGTACGTAATACCGGAGCCTAGCTTCTGGTTGGCTATAATTGCTAGTCCCTGCTGTGAATGCCTTAATCTTGTTCTCCCTTTCTTCTGCATCATATAGTCGAGGGTTCCTGGTAGTTTGTACATTGTCGTTGCTATGGAATGCCATGCCTTGAGTGGATTTACCTATTTCAGGGACTTTCGAGGCTAAGAGTCATCTTTTTATCCGAAGAACTTGTGGAAAGTCTCGCGAATTACATTATTGGCCTTCTAGTATTTCTCAGTATAGAAAATGCTCAGGCAGATATCTTTTTGTTTATAAATTCTCCTGGCGGATTGCTAATACACGGAGCAGGTGTATATAATGCGATGGACGGCGTGCCACCACAGATAAATACAATATGCATGGGATTAGCTGCTTCAATGGCATCTTTTATCCTGGCCGGAGGAGAAAAGACAAAACGTTTGGCATTCCCTCACGCAAGGATACTTATTCATCAACCCTTCGGTGATTTTTTCGATATGGACCTACAAGCTGTAGATTTTTCCCTGGACGTGCAAGAAATATCGGACCTGCGCGAAGACATCACAGATATTTATGCAGAACTAACAGGACAACCCTACTGGGTTATATACAGCAGGATGGAGAGGGATTCTTTTATGACAGCAACAGAAGCCAAAACTCTTGGAATTGTTGATACTGTCGCGGATAAAGTAGACTTTCAAAAAATACAAGAAAAAAGAAAACAATATATAGAGGAAGTCTTTAAAAAAGAAAAAGAAAAATGGAGAATCAAGTACACCTAATAAGGCTATGGGCTTATGTGCGTGATGGAAGACCTTTCTTAACTAGAGAATGAATCCCGGATAGTCAACTTACATCGGTAGTCCAGTGAATTAAACTGTCTACTTTTACATGAAAGCCAGTTCAATATCGAATCAACAACCATACCGATGAAATTCATTAACGGGTAGTTTGAGAAGGGAAAGCTTGGAACTAGAATAGAGGACTGGGAAGAGTGGCTATCAGTGTCCTTGACAAAGCTACTAACTAACCTTAAGAGCTAGTAAGATGAGTCGGCACTTGCCTTAATCAGTTAGTTGGTACTTCCGGGACTTCGCCTCAAGAAGAGGGAAAAGAATGGCATTTTGAGATTGAAGGCCCTACTAATAAGCGCCGATGCATATTCAAAGGAAGAAAAGGAAGGGCATGTAATAGTTAGGGATGGCACAAAAACGAGATATCCGGTGTTCCAGTAGGCCAACATTTCTTAATCAATCTACTAAGTGAGACGCCTATAGCGAGCGAGTGGCATAAATATTAGAAACGAGCAGAGAGCTGAAGCAGTTTGTCTCGTTGCATTTGGTACTTTTGAAAGAGAGACCCATTGCTTCCGTTTTGTTACATCTTCTAAGAGCTTGCTCGAAGACAGCTCGATGCGACTATGAGTAGCTAAAGAGGTAGTTGAGTTTAGATCGAAGAAAGGTTAAAACCCGTAAAACAGTCTTCTTTCTCCTTCTTGCCTTGTAGCAGCAAGAAGTTCCGAATCATAATCAGAATAAGCAACCAGATCAGCATCCAGGGAAGTCACACATGCATTTCCTTGTTCTACTTAAAGAAGAAGAATCCGCGAGAGAAGTAGACGAAACGAGGCCTTCCAGAAGTTCAGTTTTTGATGGGCTACTAAAGGTTGTGCAACAAAAGAACTAGACTTTCTTTGTTCTCGGCACCGCCGGATTCGAACCTGCAGTCTCCACTCCTGGTCATGTGACCTAACTTTCCAGTGAGCGGACCTAGTCCAAAGCCTGGCCCTAAGAAAGAATTCCTATACTAGAACTCCAATACGTATTCCCGCCCTGTCACTAATCTTTTCAAGGCTACACACCCTACGAAGGATGGAAAGGGAGAAGACCTAACCTCTTGTTTCTACGAGTGTGGGGTTGTTTGGCCAAGGTCAACATACCGATTAAAAAGAAACGGAAGCTTGGACCCAAGACGGTTGACTGTGCTCTTCTAGGGTATGCACACAATAGTGCAGCCTATAGCTTCTTGGTAGTGAGGTCTGAGACTGGAGAGATTACTGTTAACTCAGTAATAGAGTCTCGTGACGCCACCTTCTTTGAAAGCATCTTCCCTATGCGGAACTTGAGTGCCGTACCTCATGATGACCCTACCGCTGAGAGTCACCGACCATCAGAACCCTTTGCGTCTACCTTTCGGGTAGATGAGTCCCTAAGCGCTCCTGTGCTGAGACGGAGCAAGCGAGACCTGGGAGATCACTGACCTACCGGCTGGCTGTAAAGCAGAAGGGTGCAAGTGGATCTTCAAGAAGAAGCTTAGGCCGGATGTCACTGTTGAGAAGTTCAAGGCCAGGCTTGTCACTAAAGGGTTTACTCAGAAGGAGGACGAGGACTATTTCGACACTGACTCCCCTCTCGCTAGGTTAACCACTATCCGAGTGCTTGTTGCACTAGCTGCCACAAATGGTCTATACATCCATCAAATGGATGTAAAGACAGCTTTCCTTAACGCGGAGTTGGATGAGGAAATCTATATGCAATAGCCTGAGGGATATGTGCTAGCGGGACATGAGGATAAAGTGTGCCGCTTGAAAAAGTCCTTCCCCGGAGATGATCCTGGCGAAGAACGAACCATTCTAAGGAGGGGGAAGCGCTACTATATATCTCTTTCTTAATCTTAAGAAGCTATTTCTAAGTTCCACTTTCCATTAGCCGAAGTCGAATGATCGCCTGGCATTAGCGCCATCCTACCGTCTCGTTTATGAGCTTGCATCTTGTACTTCTCCTGCCTCTGAAGGACCGGACCAATGATAGACCATGGGAAAGAGGAAACTGACCAATGAGATAAGCTCGGAAACTGGGAATAGGTTCGGGGTCTAGCTATTGATCATAGTAAGCTGTCCTTAAGGGCTTCGATCGGCCCATATCAAGAAAGTCATTCCGCTTATGGCTAGCGAGCACTTTCTTTTGGTGAATATCATTTGAATGAAATAACCATTGTAAAAGCGTTAGATGAATGCCCTGCCCAGAATCTGCAGCTTGAGAATAAGCTTAGAGGGAATGCCCTGTTGGAGGAAGATTCTCTGCTGTTGTCACAACTTCGCTCCTCTCCTTGAGCTTGGATGGATCTTTTCTATGTGCTAGTTGTTTGGTCATAATTGTGGGTAGGCCCTTTAGAGCGCTTAGAAGCAGTGACGCTAGGGAGATCTCACTTATTAGAGGACCGCCCTTGAACTCAATTCGAATAAACTAGTTTTAGGCACCTTTCGGAGCGAAGAAGATTACCTGCTGTATAAATACCCTACCACTATTTCCTTGTGATAGAGATCACTAACATCAAGAGGAGAAGGTTCTGAAAGAAGGGCTGTACTCCGGCTTGAAAAGAGTCAGCTTCAGTCCCACCTGTGTGATTCATTATAGATGAGAATACTTGATTGAAAGAGAGTTTATATTGAAGGGCTATCAGATGACTTCAATGAATATTGCACAGGAAGCCTATTTCGAATTGATAAAGCAAAGGTTCCTTATTAAATGTTTAAAAGCGGCTCTTTGAGCCTTGATAAGGACCGAGGCGAATCCGGAATCTCACGCAGGCTTTCACTAAGAAAGGCTAAGCACGAATGCAAGAGACGTGCTGAAGAGAAGGCGATTCAGGTTCTTGTTCGGGAAGGAGCACTCTAACGTTCAACAAAGGCTTTATCATGGTGCGCTTGTATGACTTCGAGCTCTTCTATAGCGATGGCAGTCTCACCGTAGTGCTTTCAGTTGTAGTAGGAAAAAAGAAAGAACTTGTCTCTTCGATTGACTTTCATTCAATATCCCATTCCCGCTGCACCGGCTGGCAAGCTCATAAACTTGCTCCTAGGCGACTTCTTTCTGACGCTTTACGGGCGGGGAGAGGGGAGAAAGTGGCTATCTAGTTTGGCCTCGCCCTTACACTCGCAGCGGGCAAATAATTATTTCATGAAGGGGGTCCCCTCAAGATAAACCTCATTTTAGGAGAAATTGAGAAAGGCGGATCAAAAAAGAAAAGAAAATAATAAGTAATCTTACCTTACTAAGAAAGCAGACTTGTTATCGCACCAAAGATGACTTTGAACGTTAGGATTACCGATAGGCTAGGATGGAAAGTGCTACCTTAACTTGAGAGCGAGCTTGCCCTTTCTTCACCACCGGACAGAGAGGATGGAAGCCCGGGTGAAGACCGACCAAATCGAGCTATTCAATAGGCTAAGAGCATAAGACCTAAAACCTTCTAACTAGCTCCTGAAAGGCTCATTTCCAGCCGCGACTTTCAGATTGTACTCTTCAAAAGATAGCACTCAAAAAAGCCTATTAAGATAAGATAAGAAGGGTCTATTGAGAAGGGTTAAGTCTTATCCGATGCCAAGCGATGAATCAGTCTCGTCCCTTCGCAAGTCAGACTCCAACTGACTGATCGACCAGCCCTATCTTTTATTGAATGAGATAGGGCCCCTTGTCAAAGTAAGGATTGATACAAAACGCTGGAGTGCTGTTCAAGCAATCCGCATAGGTATTCGTCAAGTTCACACTGGATCGGTTCGAAAAACAAACTTTTCATTTCATATAGTCTCGTCTGCGGAAAGCAAGCCTTTCCTCCAGAAAGTCAAGATTGATTCTTGGAAAGTATAGGAAGTGAAGTCGAATCGAAGTAATAGTAAAGTAAAGGCGAAATCCGTTCTTTAAACACGGGAATTAGGAAAGTGCGGAAGTCTAGTAAAGGTGCCGTCAAGTAAAGAATAGATCTCCGGGGGAAGAATGAAATTCTCTTCTTCTGGTGGTGTGAAAGGAAAGGCAAGGCAGGGCAAGAGATCTATTTGATTAAACCCGCCCCTCCCATAGCTCACATCCCTATCGACATAAGTCAAGAAGTGCTTTATCGCCCGTAGGGGGTTGTTAGTTCTTCTTTCCTTTCTTTCCTCGCCTAAGGAAGTCCATTCACTTGCCGGGTGAATAGCCAAGTAGTTTGCATGTATTCGTAGGATGATGATTCCACAGCAGAAGAATAGGTTGTTTATACCGCTCAGGCTCAGACTTGTGATGAACCATCTCATCTCAATTTAGTTTGGTGTGTATACTCAGGCCAAGCATGTGACTGGCAAGAAGGATTTGTTTCAAACTCATTACTATTCTGCCCACACAGGTCGATGTCGCAGAGATGACACAACCCGTGGAGTGAAGTATAGGTGATGTCGTTTTGAGAATCGGATATCGTACCCACAGACCTACTGGAGTCCTCTCTCTTCTAGGACTAACAAAGGGTCGAAAGGCTGTTGAATCACAATGTTCAGGTTTCATTCGCTCAACGACATGGCTCCAAGATATGTTTTTCCATCTCCGACGAATCTGTAGCTAAGATCTATTCTTCCCTTTTAGATTACTTGGGTTAAATATCTACACAGAAGTCCATCCAATCTTCTATTGGATGTTTGGAATTTGCTAAGCAGTTTCTAGTACAGAAAGGAGAAGTGAATTTATTTAAGCCCTGAGCTTCCCTAAGCCTCTTAAAGAGCACCTCTCCCTCTCTTCACAGTGGTAGCAGGGAACGACGACCCGGCCTGATTCCTATTTCCGGATACGTCGGCAGCCTCTCTCGGCTCGGCCATATAGGACTATAAGTCCATTTTCACCACAGCATATAGCCTCCCTGGTGATATCCCTGAACTACGCCATGACCTGATCCCTCAATTCGATTCAAAATCTAGTTTCCCTATTGAAAGGCAAAGGCTAATAGTTGGTTGATTGAAAGAGGGAACTGGAAGCCTGGTAGCAGTAGAAGTCTCTTCTTTGTTTAGAGCAAGAATCTAATAGGACAGTTGCTAGCGCGAGAGAGGTCTGGTAGGCAAAGCGGACACTTGCACTAGAAGAAGAGGCGGCAAGCTTGTTAGTCTTTGGCGAATAACCAGTTGCAGTTGAAAGTCTGCTGCTAGGCGAGAGGAGGGGCCTGTGAGCGACTTAGCGAACCTCTTTCAGTATCAGCCGGCTGTCGAACCAGCTCTTTCCGTGTATATAAGCTTGTTGCAGTTTCCAAAATGTTTCTTTCGTCAGCATCCCTTTATGAGATGAGTATTCTGCTGATCTCCCAAAGACGATGAAAATAGCCCTTGACCGCTGTGGCTAAGCCAATCAATAATCACAAGAAATGAGTGAGGAGGGCTCCCTTCGAGAGGGCGGTGGGTATAGCATACGAGACAGGTGCATTCCATCCTGCTCTCACCAGCCTGTGCTGGGAGTACGGTTCATTAGGTACCATAGGTGTCACCATCGTAGTAATAGCCCATGTCTGGATTCTCCGAGCCTAACCGAAGCGAGCAACAAAGCCCTCCCGAACCGCATAAAAGGAAATGATTTGTGAACCAGTTCCAGATAAAGAATCTGGAATAGAAGAAGTGATATCGATCCCCCCTCTCTGAAATTCATTAGATATCGTAATCAACAAAATAGGCATAAGAATCTGCGCAATCAAGGATCTGAATCCACTGAGGCATCCAAATCCCCATCCTCAGAAACTGAATCTAGGGCCGAGGGGAATGTCTTCTAGTGAGGGGAGTCTTTTCAGCTTCAATCGACTGGAATAAAAACCTTCCGCGCCTACCTCTCTTGGTTGCCTGCTTTTAGGGCTATAACACCAACCCTAGTTCTCTTGCCCGCTTGCTTTATTACATAACCTCAAGACCCTTGCTTCTCTGTCAGCTTCTTGTCTCGGAGTCTATTCTAACTACCTCTCTGCGGGACAGACAGCTGGAGGAGCACTTTCCGAGTGCTTTTCCAGGGTTGCTTGATGTGGCTTTCGAGGCCCTATGTTATGTCATTCTTTTGGGAGTCCAGTCATCTCAGCATTGGACTAGAACGAACGAAGAATTGATTCGCTTAGTACGTAGTCCCAGTCTCACTTGGATCGCTTCGAACAACATGGTTCACTTCTTTGATTCGTGGATTCGTTCCTCCCCCGGCGGAAAAGAAACTACTCCTTGCCCCAACCAAATCCTACCCTTCCCGCCCCGGTCCGCTTCGAGATCAGTTCAATCAGCGGCTAAGTCCGCTTAAGTACTCACTTCCGCTCCGCGGTAAGCATGCGAGTCAATTAGCCCCTTTACCACTTCTGTCTCTGAACTCACTTATCAAGTCTGACCTTTTCCCCGAGATCGGTTCATCACTCTGAAACCGGCCAGTCAGCGGTTTAGTCAACGAAAAGCAAGTACAATACAAGTACGAAAGGAACTAACCAACTAAGCTCGGAAATAGGGAAAGACTACCTAAAGACTCCTCCGCTTGTAGGCTGCAGGTGCTTTCCTTTTTTTTGCAGCGGGATTTCGGGTGAGGTACGGTGTCCGGTTCATTCAACCTATTCTTTGTTGGTGCCTGCTCCGATTCTATAAAACCGAGACTCCAAGACCTACGAATGATTCTTTTACCATATTTTGGCGGTACCACTACATTCTCTTTCTATTTAATTAAGTAGGTTATAACTCTTTTTCACAGCCTTATAACAAGTTCGGCTTGTTAGTTTCCCGGGAAAGGAAAAGTGCATCAATCGATTAGAAATTCATTTTAGTGCATTCGGATACTACCGGTCCAGTTCAGATTGTTTAGTCATAGAGTCCCGAAGTACTCATTCATTCTAAGAGTTTGGCCCGGTTGGAAACTGGCACACTCACAAAAGAGACTTTTCTTATCCACAAACTCTTTTTAGTGTGGCATGCTTTCCTCGAACTCGTGTAACGGAAAAAAAGCCGCTTAAAACCTTTGGTTGGATTGTCTTTGGTGTACTCTCTCTGGGGCTTAGTGGGCTGGCACAAACACTGGATAGAAATCGCACCGGTATGTATTCTTGTCATCAGTGCTCGACCATTCATTTACTGAGCAATTTTTAGAAATTGGAATAGTTTCTCACTATAGGAGAAGAAAGTTCAACGATCCAAAGATGCCCTTTCGAGCCCCAAAGTCAGATGAATGACAAACCTGCTATAATAGAATTAGGCATTCGTCATTAGGAATTTACGTAAAGGCATTCTGTCCCAATCGATCCATATCCAGGTAATCCGCCCAAAGGAGAGAGTTTCTTTAATTTCATAAAAGAAGGGGGCTCCTACGAGATAGAGATAGAGGGAAAAGCCATAACATAGATGAGAGAAAAGCAAGATCGAGCGGAAGCTCCAGAGAAGTATGTCTTTCGGAGAAGAGCAGATAGAGGCATTAGGTCCAGGATAAGACAGGAGAGAACGCTGAATAGACGGACAAAGCATCATCCACACTAGGTAGACAATAGCAATGCGGCCCATCCATAGCCCAAACACAAGACCTTCCGGCAGAAACCTAAGCATACGGATGACCAGCAAAGGCCTCCACCAAGAAGAGTGGAAGGAACTAGAAAGAGTCCATCCTGCGATCGAGGTTCTTCTAGAATGAAAGAGTCTACCAATTAAGGTACTTGAGACACTGTCGATTTCTCAACTGGTCAACAATCTTACATACCCCACACCTACAACGTCAAACCAATCTGGACACAGTTAGATGCCCAAAAGAGGCCAACCTTTCGGTAAGTAAGAATACTAGCTATCCTTCGACATCCAGACCAACAAGCCGATCACTCATTGGCCAGAACGCTCAAGCCCTTTGACTAGTGAAAGCTCTTACTTGCCCTAGTGCTACTCCCTGGCTTCCTTCCTCCACAGAAGACTTGCTAGAGGAGCTTGTCTCACTTCCTTCGTAAAGGCTGAAAAGAGCCTTGTTGCTTGCTTCTGCTGCTCGTGAAGAGCTAGATCCATAACACTCACACCTGGCTGAATCCCTTTGATATAGGAGACATGTGAACAGCTATGACTTTCAGTTTTCACCCTCCCTCAAGCGAAGCGGCACACAGTAGAGCTTGAGCTTGGACGCGTCACTGTAGAACCGGTCCTTAGGTAAGCCTTTGGTGAACATATCCGCCAGTTGGAGATGCTCTTATCGCCCCTGGCCCACTTTTCTTGTCCACTTTCTCATCCTCTCCTGGAGTTTTTGTTATTAAACTTGCTAGTTCAAGAATGTTGTCCTATTTTGCTCCTCCCCCCTGGCGAATGAACTAAGGGTCTCTGGTTAGCCAGTTCACGAGCTAGGGAATGAAACTATTCCAACAAGCCTCACTGTTTGAGTTCTAGCTGTTTTATTAATAAAGGAGCTAGTGTACGAGAATTCCAAGATATGGGGTTCCTTTTCTAGCAGCTCTAGCAGCAGGGCGGCAGTAAGTTAAACAAGAAATCCTGTCAACAACCCAAATCCAAGAATTCCGGGTGGCTCCAGCGAGATGGCTTCAGCGGGTCTCTGTAGATTGAGTTCGGACCTTCCTGGTTTAGGACACAGAATACAATGTGTCCATCGTGAAACAAAGAAACAAGGCTTGAAATGGCCTCCTTCCAGGCAAAGTCTGGGAAATCCAATGAACATACTCCATCTAGCAAGATATGTTGAAAAAGTGGATGCTGTCCCATTTGATGAAGTCAAGAAATCAATGGTTATTACATATCTCTACATAGGAAGTCAATCAAGCAAGGGATTCTGTTATAGATCTCGGAAATTACCTCTCAGATTAAGTCCCGAAATACAAATGTTTAGGAGAAAGATGTCTTTAACCCGTCTACAGGGACCTTCTAGGCGTTGGATGCTTTTGTGGATAGAATTCGATTAGAGATCTACTGTCTACCAAATAGGAATTTCCGAGTGAAACCATGATGTTTAGAATTTTGGTGAGTTCCGGACAATAGGACTATAAGCATAATTGGCCTGATATGCCTTTTCATATTAATTAGGGCCTAGTACGAGATCTAGCTGAAATCCAGGAGAAAGAAGTTGATCCAATTCAATATAAAGCAGCATACCTTGAACTACGCAATGGTCTGATCTTGAACCTCGACAGTGGAAGGTGGGTGGATACCACGATGACGAGTGTAGACATTATTGGTACAGTAGGCTTCCTCGAAGACCAAAAGGGCGTGCTGACATGGCATCCGGCAAGATATAAAGCGGGAGAAAAGGGGATAAAACCGTTAAAACCCGATACTACCCGCAAGGGTGCCATCGCCAGGGCACATTATGTCTTAGATAGTTCGGGCAGGGCACCTAATCCGCAAAAGACCTTTCTAAGTAGCACAATGCAGAACATGCTAAGATTTCTTGATCACTGGGTCAGTAAGAAAATCACTGAAGCAGGCACCACAGAGACTTCCTTTGAAATTAGCTGGGATCCGAAGCCGGATCAAACAGAAAGAGACGAAAGAGGAAGAGAGGAAACTGCATCTCTTCCTCCAGCTGAAACAACAACAGAGGAAAGAACAACGAAACCAGAGGAGCCTACAACTGATGGCAGTGAAATTGAGACTACAATACCAGAGGAAAGCATGCCTACACCGAAACAAGACGAAAGCGTGCCTGCAAGAACTATAGATAGGCCAGCCGGGGAAGGCTCTACCAATACCATTCCAGCTGAAAGAACTTCCGCGCCAACCAACAAATCGACGTCAACAGAAGGCCATCGTGAAAGAATGAATGAAGGAGTCAATCAAGAAAGGGAGACCATTAGTACGACAACAGAGACAAGAACGGATTCAACTCAGCCCGTCCTAGACGAAGAGATCCTATCTAATAGACCAACTAGACCAACAACGGCTGAAGATCTTGAATGGGTAAATAGTGATTCAAACAAGAAGAAAGATAGCTGCTCTGACGAGTCAGGGGAGACAGAAGAATACTGGAAAAGGAAAGATTACGAGTGGGGACTTGAGACCATCAAGCGCACAGACGAGTACATGGAATGCTACGATCAATGCTCTTTCTTCGGGGGTTGGTCACCTCAAGGGAAAGATCAATGGCTAGATCCGAAGTTTCGCTTTGGCATTCATTCGTATACTTTGGCTCGCTTCCCTTAACCAGCTGACCTTGTAACCTTCCTTTTCTAATCGGACTTATGGTGTGGTCCAGCTACTTTATCGCTCCTACTTTATGGGTTTAGACTCCTACTAGGATGGTAAGACAATATGCATGGCTAAATGCATGGCTTTAACTACGTCAAACCTCTTTCAATCAACCAACTTATGTTGTATATAGAGAGAAGTATTCCCAACAATCAGTCTCATTACTTGGGCTGGTCGTATTATCAAGGTTGACAGAGCGGATTTCAACTTCTTGGTCAGCTTCTTACTTGACTATATCATAGAGAAAGCTATCTTTTACTAGAATCTTCCCTTGGATGCTAGCTACCAAATTTGCAATCCTTTCAATAAAAGTTGCCTCTGCTTCTGTATTGGTTCCAGGACCAAAGAAAGTGGAGAAAGCCAACATAACTGAACCAGTGCTATCCCTTATGAGGCCACCACCAGCTGCCATGCCTGCTCTAGAAGAGCCATCAGTGTTGAGCTTAAGAGTATGAAGAGGGGGAGGGATCCATTTAACCCAGATGCCTCTAGGGACACTGACAGGAAGGACCTTCATGTGAAGAACCTCTAAACACAAGCTGTCATGAAAACCAGTAGGAGAGGAAGATTTAGCATGAATTGGGAAGGAAGGAACTAGTAATCCATTCAAAAGGACCTTACCCTAGAGAACTCAAAGGGGGGGAAGGAATTCTTAAACATACTCACAAGAAGGTTATCTACGAAGATCTTAGATGGAGAGAACCCTAGAAAGAGGAGCTACTAACAAGAGAAGGATAGATAGAAGGAAGTCTATCTAATGCATTCCTTATTGATAGAAACCTATAGAATAGATGAAGACCACCACAAACGGATCCAAGGCCAGGGATGTTCTGAATTTTTGCTTGAAAGCCTAAGAGAGTGATGCTAATTGGAAAAGTCTAAAGACCCTCTTTGAGTAAGGCTGGAAAGATAGAGGTGCTTGCCGGATGGCTGGAGACATGATCTTAACCGTAAACATTCTGCTTATACTGAATATCCGATCCGAGTTCTCGCTTTAAAGAATCAGAAGAAGCAACGGAAGCAGCCAGATCCGTCATATAGAATACCTAGCTGGATTCCGCAGAAGAAGCAAGAGTTCAATCAGCATTCATCACAGGCATAGTAGCATAACTGGAAAAAGAATAATAGGAACGCAACATCATCAAGAGAAGGAATATATGCAGATATGTCTTCCTGCTTAGAGAAGATCTTTCCTTTACGTTACGGGAATGAGGAAGTGGCATATCCTGCTGCGTCAGTTGGTGCATCAGAAGTACTATTTTCTTTCTCAGAGACGATAGGTGAATCATCATGGTCCCTAGACTGTGATGTTCCCATGGAAGAAATAGCAGGCTCTACTGCAGAGGATGGTGAAGTAATAGCAGCAACAGGAACAACAGAAGAATCACCAGCAAAAAGAAAGATCATCAGGTGCTTGTGAGATGTTGTCCTAAGGTCAGCAGAAACATGCTGAGCAGAAGACCTGACCAAGGAAAGTCAGACGGTAAGGCGGATCCTTTCTTTCTCTTTCTATATTCAAGAAGAAAGTGGTGTCGTGCGCTAAGTCAAAGTAGACGAATTTCTCGTGGTTTGCTTAATTGGCCATAACGGCCGGACTTCTTTCTTTCCATACTTTACTAAACTAAGAAGGGCTCGGGCTCGCTAAAGCTAAAAACGGAACTTAGCTTCTCCCCCTCTCTCTACCAGCTACATCAGAAGCGAAATCCTAAACTTCAAATACAATGCGGGTTGCCTTAGCGACTATGGTGTACATATGCCCATAGCCGGAGTCGATCGAGGATAGGAATCCTACCTTGGGGCAGGGCCAGATCTTGATGTAGAAAGGTCAAGCTGAGGCGGAGAAGGAAGCTTACGAAAGTCAGGTCAAATAAAAAAGAAAGATGGTGTGAAGTGAGCTCTAACAATCGATGCGGCTAAAGGAGCCTGCTTTGGCGGCCCTACGAGGAAGTTTAGCCCATGAAAGTCCGCTTCAAGCCTCCGGCAACCGCCTATCCCAAGGTAGGTGGTCAATTCATTCCGGATGGAACTCCATATTGAACATTTATAGGCTTCGGAGGATGTAGATTCGGCAAATTCTTACTCTTTTTCAGGTGCAGATGAGGCTTATAGGGAAGAGGAGGCAAGGGCTGACGCTTAAGCATCGGCTAGTAGAACCACTCCTGACCTTCTTTCGTATCCGAGGTGAGCTCTTTACACATATGATATGGAAGTATAGTACGGTGAACAAGTAAGGTAGGGGGAAGAGATTCTATTATGACTGGATGGCGTGAAAAAGATGACTCATTTGACTTCTCTTATTTATCTTATTCTTATGTTATTGACTTTCTGGAACTTAATAAGCTCGTAAACTCGCTTCGTCGCAGCTTCTTCTATATCTAGAAGAAAAGAAGGCATTCTTGCCAAGACCTATAATATGAAACGAAAGGAAAAGTACCCATACCCATAGGGACTCTTTAGGGAGAGAAACCCGAAGAAAGGAGTAATAAGACTCTATAGGGATTAACCCGAACCGTTAGGGCCACTAGACAAATACGCCAGCCCGGGGTACGTCATGTCAGGACGGTAGAGCTACCTACCATCCATATTGAGTACGTCATACGGTGTATGTTACAGCAGGGTAAGGACCTCATGATACGTAGATTTTAAGGTTATACTACGTTGAATTCTTAATTAAGTCATTTTCTCACATTCTAAATCTATGAAATAAGAATGAAATTCCCAGCTAACCGTGAACAGAGTTGGTAGGAGGAGGAAGAGGTTCTATTCTATCATGACCAGAGTCCCATTTTTTCGCTAAAGGTGGGCAGCAATCTGGATTCAAGTAGGAGGAACTACATCAAGAAAGTAGTATTTCGTCCTAGATCTGTCTTAGATTAAGATCTTTCCAGCTCAGATGAAGAGCTTCTTCTCACCCTTGGCTCACAGAACTACCTTTCCATTTCCAGAAGACCGAGACGAGAGTTTGCAGTGGAAATTCTCCATTCTCCCTCGTAAGGCCTCTTAAAGGCAGAACCAAAGAGAGTAGTGAGAGGAGAGTCGGGTTCCTAATAAAATAGAAGGTTCTCTTTCCTGTAGATTTTGTTCCGAAAGAAAAGACTTAGCGGAGCGGATTAGACTTTACGGCAGTAATTACTTTAATAATATTTATCCATTGATGATCGAAAGAACCGTAAGCATTAGATAGAGTAGCGGGAAGGGAGTCAATCCAGTTCTCAATGGTACAAGGGGATGTTTTGATTCTCGTACTAGGTTTCTATTCCTTTTATGTAGAAAAAGAAGTTGTTCTTTCGGGTGTTTGCGCATTTCGCTATCTTCTTAATAGATTATCTCGTTTACTTCTCAGTAAGTCGAAGTCGGTTAAGGCTTTGATTGTTGTCAGTGAGCTTGCCTGCTTTTTTCTTAACTTAATAAGAAGACGAAGCAATTACTTATTTCCTTCCTTACCTTAATGGATTGCAGTCTCTCACGTGGGTGGTGGATCGATCTTAATTGTCTTTATTGTATAAACCAGTCACTTGCTTACGGACTTGTTTCGGAAAAGAAGCTGCCTTACGGAAGGGTGCACTTCATCGGCAAGGCGGAAAGACCAACCATGCTTAGGGGCAAAGAGTCTAAGGAAAACGAGAGGTTGAATACGATCGATTGATGGCGCTTTAAGGAAGATAAGAAGCGAGACCATAGATTCAGATGCCTATCAAGGATATATATGGATGGATGCGGATCTCTTATAGGCTTGATCCGATTCCCAAAGGGACAAGAAATGATAGAAGAGGTTACGAAGCAAATAAGAAAGAATTACCATCAAATAGGAGAAATCTAGGTCAAGGCTAAGGCTGATTGAGAGGTTAAAGGGCGAGGTTCTGAAAGAAACGAATGGTTTCAGTTGAGGTTTTATAAAAAAGAGGGACGAGAAGCTCCAAACGGAATGTCAGGAAGGTTGCTTTAGCGACCTACTTCGTGACTCCTGTCAGCGGCACCGTCTTTGGCCGGGATAACTTCGAGGAAAGAGGAGAACTTGACTTTGCTACGGGCACAGTCTCATGCATTGCTGGAAAAAGTGCTTCAAGGGGTATAGGGTCATCTCCAAACTTGGAATAGATACAGACCCGGACTACTAAAGTTGAACCAGACAATTGCCTGAACTGCTTGACTAGTCAATCTTGAAGAAGAGTGTCGGGTTCTAGTCTGCACGTTTTGCCAATATCTAAGCCCCCTAGATGGGTCAAGCTAAATGTCGATGGTTGCGCTAAGGACTCTGCTGGCGCTTCCGGCGTAGGAACAAGGGTCTTTAGACTGCTCGCTCGTCACTAGACTTTCGCCGCGAATCACTTTTTCAGATGAGGCCAAGCATAACATCCTAAAGCTACCCGCAAAGTCAAAAAGAAGAAAATGGTAGAGAGATGCCAATAATACCCAACTCGATCAAACAACATAAGAATGAAGGCCATAGAGAGCCTTCTTAAGTTTAAGTCTGCATAAGCCGTATCTACGTTTTGACTTTGACATAGATAGGCTTGAAAGTCCCTCCGCAACGCAAGTAGCGCTGCTTGGTAGCGCCTTTGTTTTGGGTAAACTGTAGAGATAGACTGTGAACATATAGATATAGGAAGGTTCACCATGCAATGTGGCTTCTTCCGGACCGTTAAAGTGAAGATTATTCGCTAACTCCCTTAGTTACCTTCACTTGGTACATCAACTTACCTCCTAACTCAGTCTTTAGCTGGGATCAAATGGATTCCACAAAAAAAAGAAATTACCTGCACTACCAATCCATGGACCGGGCCTAAGATGATATACCAATGGCATGATCGGAGTCTTGGGCCGTCACTGTATGATATACCTGCATCGTGAGTGAGATACCAATTGGATGATAGGCAAGCAAGGGTCCGTTATGTTCCACTGGATAGGAATTGTAGATATACTCCTGCTTGTGACCTAAGGTCAGTAGGGGCAGGTACTCCAGCTTATGAATGAGGTTAGCCGTATGGAATACCCAATGACTTCAAGAAAGAAAGAGTTGGCTACTCAACAACATCAGCTTGCAGAAGACCTATAAACCCTCCTCAACCACTTTGTTCACCTTTCTCGCTAGAGTCACGAGTGGGATAACATGTGCTTTTAGGAAAGACGGAAAGCTCCACTTCTCGCTTGGCTAGGGGGGAAGAGCTAGCTGCCATCTTGGTTCAGTCCGAAATGAAGCTAATGGAAAGCGGTAGGACTAAGAGCTGTGGGACTAGAACTCACATTCACTCCAAAGAAATGAACGAATGGACTCCCTCGACTGCTAGAAGACTAAGAGAGGGTTGGAAAGCTGCTTACGGACTTCGGACAAAGAGAGGTACCTAATTGAAGGCTTAGAGCAAGACAAAGGCAGAATGGAATACCAGCCTAAAAGCGGGGCCAGTTAGACCAAGAGACAAGATCCTTTATATTCTTCGTCACACACAAATGCAAGGCAAAGGTGCAAAGCGAAAAACTAAGTTCTTGCTTCGGGAGAAGGCTTATTCGCTGACTGAACTGAGAACCTTAAATGAAAGGATTAGGCCAGGACTCATACGATTCGAGTAGGATGAAAGGGAAGCTCGAATTCCTCGCGTACTGGCTTATTCGCCGAGCAGGAAAGAAGAGACCTCTCTTATGCAATTATCGAGGTTCACCAGGACTAATCTCGATTGCCCGATTCCTTTCATCTAACTTGGATTTAAAAGCAAGCATTCTTTTCGATCTTGTAACTGATAGAAGGATTGGGATATGATTAACGAATGAACCACACTGACACAGAAGAAAAAGACGGTGAAAGTACCTGTGCCACCAGTTGGTCAATGGGTGCCCGTGGTAAAGAAGTCCAAGTCTGAGAAAAAGCCATTGAGGGAACGGAACATCTGTAGAAGTCCAGTCACCGAAGCTATCCAGGACCCAGAGGAGAAGGTTGTTGAGGAAGAAGGCTTCAGTTAAAAGAAAATTGCAGCTTGAGGTTGAATCACAGCCAGAGGCCGGCTCTCTACCATAGATAGATCTAAAGAAAAACTTCTTCTACACCAGCTTGTGTAATAGCAGTAGGCAGTAGGGGCGGAGGAATTTTTCCTTTCTCTTGTAGTTCCAGGCCAATTAGATCCAGTGTGTCTTGCCAGGCTCTTTCCTTCCTTTTCCCTTTTAGCCATCCATTGGAAGTTCCCTTCTTTCTACCAGGGAGCCAGTCTCTGTAGTGGCATTTCCACAAGTCTTCCTTCCATTACAACATTCCTCCTTAAAGTCCATTCTCATCATGAAAGACAAGGTTGGGGAAGTGGATCAAGCTCTATCCTGCTGTCTTTAGATGGATTTCTCTATCATCAATCATTACGGAGAAAGAGAGTTTGATCTCGAGATTCAAATCTAGTGGTGCCCTCTTGAATGAACCAACCTGTACTCTTCAGTTTCAGCTAAGAAAGCTGCATAAAATTGAGTGGGCAGAAGATCAGCTAGCTGTCTCATACGATTATTGGACTAGAGATCTTTGACGTGCGGGGTTGAAGGCAAAGACAGCCAAATATAGAGGATGAAGCTGACACGGGAGCAAGCTAATATGAAGAAGAGAAGATCTTGCCATGCCATCTTCTGTGATTGAAGTCAAGCCCTATTCTACCCATGTGTAGGGCGGAGCAAGGACGGACAGAGGCCAGCTAAGGGCTTTCGATCAGCTCAAAGAAGTCCTAGCAACTAGAAAGGATTGGGCTTTAGTTCTGCTAACGCAAAGTGAGGGAGGCTTGAATTGCTTACTTGTTAAATAAAGGAATCGAGAATGTCGTGCTTCAATGGCCCGGAACCCGTGGAACGAGGAAGAAAGAGTTATAGCCCTATCTGTGTCCTCTTACCATGTTGCTGGTATGGTACTTGGTGCTTACGTGCTGGTGTCAGATCTCTACCAGTGTCGGCTGGGACTCAGCCAGCTAATGCATCACCACTGCCTTCAAGATTGACTCGTATGCTTCGTCTTTCTCTTTTGTTTAGTTAGTGTTTGGTTATGTATAACTTGTCTTTCCTCTTTCCATTTCAATGGAAGGTTTAGTGAAAGATTGAGTGGAGATTCGCGAGGTCTACTAAAATCAAGTACCATCAATATAGTACCATCAAACGAATTCGAATACGATTCCTCGACCGGGTCGGCTGGGCCTTCAATTACTAACAATAGTAATGTTGTATTTCGCCTTAACTCGCTGGGCTGCTCTCGTTCAAAGGATTGAAGCAGGTACCGGGAACAACAAAGACGAATCTCCCATTCGCTCTGGCTCGCTTACAAGTATACTTCTTGATTAGTTCATGAATTAGCTTTCGTATGCGGAGGACCACTACCATCAGAATAGAAATAGAAGCTCCGGCCTAGCTGTGTCCAATTGGAAAAGAAAGCCATTCCTAAACTTAAGATATTAAACAGAACATATAGTAAGATATAGTAGCGGCAATCTTGGAAGAACTATTGACTCTATTTACGTGACTATTGTTCCCTTCCTTCTACTATTCCAATCAATAAGCGGAACGCGTTAACTATTTCTATTTCGCTTTCGTTATTTGGCGACTCATGACTCCCGAACAAGAAGAAGGATGGAGCAGCAGGTCTGACACAAGATCAAAATTCGAATTGGGGGAAGGGGACAGCGAATGAAGAAGCAATATGACCGTGGAGTACTCTATCTCTATGAATTTCCAAGTCTTTTGGCGTATAACTGTGCTCGGATTCGGGATCGGAAAGCGGAGCTCAGATTATGATTCATTGGTCGGGTTTGGATAAGATGGACAATGGAGCCGCAACATCCTACCTTGGCCTCGTAGCACGCCTGACTTTCTAGTGGGAAAGAGATTGAGGATAGTTTGACATACCCAGGATCTGTTTGGTCACGAGTGAGCAGCTGCTTTAGCTTCTGCTGTCTAATCTGCTTCTTGAGAAAGCGTTAGGTTTTTTTTTCCTTCACGAACAGATGCATTCCACAGTGTAGGTAGCCATTCTCAGTCCACAGATCCGGGTTAGCAGTCATCGAGTGCAGTCAAGAGTGAAGAAAGAAATTTCATTAAAAGAGAGTGTGCAACAAATAGCTAGTTGGTTTTTGAGTTCCGGACGTAGCTCTCGGGTGAGGTACACGACTGAACGGATGAAAGTGGTACGTAAATGTGAGTTCCTCTTTAACCACAATAAAGAGTGCAGCTAGCCGTGCAGTTAGCGACTGACGTTTAGTCACAATCTCCAACGCCTAGCGCGCAGAGAAGCAAGAAAACTCTGGTGCGCGTTGAGCATAAGTCTATGTAGCGTATAAGCTTTTTAAAGGACAGTTGAGTGAGTGAACGAAGTGACCCTAACAGGAGGGTAAGAAGAAGAATAAGAAGAAGAAAAGATCTATAGGAAACTCTCCTATTGGAGTTCGTTTAGTCGAATACCTTGTGATACGTGGTTTGATCTCCTTGTCTACAGAATCTAGCTTCAACAAGACGATAAAGACTTTTAAGTATATTCCTAAGAATTGCTATGCGATGTGCTCCTTCGATATGAGGCCCGTTAAACTGAATCTTCCTATGGTGTGTAAGCCTATTGATTGGGGTTGTTATAATAAGAATAAGAGCCTTCGTGTGGATGATGATGGCTTACATGTAACCGTATCTGATCTGTCAGGTGGTTACTTGTGTAGCCCTAGTTCATACATATATAATCGTTTTAGTCTAATAACAAGTCATGATCTAAGATATATAAATAGAAATTGACGAGATAATGCTATTCATTCGGTCTGTAATATTATGAAGAATTTACAATCACAAGGGTTCACTATCAACAAAGAGGTACTTACCTTCATTCAGGAACATCGTACTTCATTGGAAGAGCACTCACTTCTGATGCCAACCTTCCTATCTAGAGTCGATATGAGTAGAGCTCACGACCTATTGCGTTATGCTTATTGGGAAGATCCTGATATTAAGTCAATAAATAGAATGACACTTGACGATTTATTGAAGGAGTTGAGCACTCGGGTGCAGCGTTCTAGATATGAAACCTTTGTATTGAAACTGGCCGAAGCATTAGAAGGGTATACCTTTTTTTTACCAGCATTTCTGGATTTCAGAGGTCGTATCTATCGCGCTGGTGTTTTGCATTTCCATGAAAGGGATTTAGCTAAATCATTGATACAATTTTCTAAAGATGATTCTATCAATAAGGATATGAGCGAAACACAGATGAGTACCATATATGACACGATAGCAACCGCTGCCGCCTTCAAGTATGGTAAATTCAACAGCTATCAAGATGCTTTAGAATGGTTCTATAAGTTACATATATATATATATAATAAGATAAATATATATATAATAAGAACTTTATTACATTAGCTAGCGAAGCCTCTGATCCAATGCAGTTCATCGCCAAAGTTCTGGCCTTCCAAGACAGGGCTCAAGCCGTTTTACATCCCATATCTCAGGATGCTTCGGCTTCGGCATATCAAATTTTGAGTTATTTACTGCTCAATAAGGAGCTTGGTCGATTGACCAATTTGATACCATCAGATTATGGAAAGATATAGGATTTGTATACTTATTTACTACCTGAAGTGCTTGAGGTTCTTCCAAACTCTTTTTCAGAAGAGAAGTGTCAGATTAGTCGCTCTAACTTGACTCGAAAGGAAATAAAAACTTTCTTTATGCCTATTGTCTATGGTAAGACTATCGTAAATATGTCCCACTATCTTAAAAAACACTTTGCATCATTACTTATGCCAAAGGATTCACAGACCCTAGCTAAGGTTTGCTTTGACTTTTGGCGGGAGAGATTTCCAGATATTACAAATTTGATGGGCTTGCTGAGCAACGTATCAGGCATTTGTGCTCGCATGGGTCGACCTGTGATATACAGTAACAACCTGTTCTCTACTATGCAGGACTATCGAAAGAGTGTATGTGCTAATATATGGATCTATGATCGCATAAAGAAGAAGCGAAAGAAGGTCACTTTAAGAGTATCTACTGCCGACTCAGACATTAGAAACACTAAAGTGTCGATCTGTGCTAACTTTATTCATCAACAAGATGCTTACATTGCTATGAATATGATCAATGAACTCTATACGATAGATGCACCTGTTTATACAGTTCATGAGAACTTCATCACCACTCCTTGGAAAGCTTTACGACTTCCTAGTCTTTATATAGATGTCTTTTCCCGTCTAAACCCGCCACTTTTGGTTATAAATGCATTCATCAATATGAATCTTATTGCTTTCATAGCTCCTCGCCCAGGGAAGGAGATTCTGGATAACAGAGTTAATAGTTGTTGAAGGTATGAGCTAAAAGAGTACGCTAGGGATTGAAAATGAATGACATTACTGAGAGAAGATCGAAGCTGCTATACTATACGCCCTATATGCGTAGACATCGACCTAAGTACCTTACCTTAACCTTAATAGATCGAAATCACTACTGATTTAGGTACATTCCGACAAGAAGTTCAAGACGAACCCTCCCTACCTTAACCCTTTTTTAGGCTCGATTCGATGCCAAACCCCTAATAGCGGTTCCGTGAATCAACCGGAAGCAAGTCCTGTGCTTCCCGCTAATCCAGGCGCTTCCCCGGGGGCGGCTCAAGAGGCCCTTAGCAGGCGCCAGCACCGGCTGAAGTTGCCCACCCCACTCCTAACCAAGAGGGGGTTGCGGCACTCCGAATGGAGCTTCAAGCCTTAATTCAGGAAAGAATTCGTGAAGAATCTGATAGGGGGGTCGGTACGCTGTCCACTCAGTTTCCCGAACAGAGGGAACTAAACTCAGAAACCGCCCACCATAGAATGTCCGAACTGGAGCTCTCCACGGAGACAAATGTAGATAATCTACCCGAATGGGCGGAGAAACTAAGGGAGGAAAAAAAGATCCTTAAGCCGCTCATTAAAGACTATTTGCCAAAAAGGTAGTTGGAATAGGGGTTCAGTTTGGGACCAGGAGGACTAAGGTAAAAAGCGATAGGATCCATTATGGCTGCAACAAGAGGTTAAGAGTCATAAGAAGGGTACTTCACTTAATAAAAAAACAAAGAGCTGCTTATGCCGCTGTACAAGAAAAGAGTAAAGAAAGACTTTCAGTGTATAGCCTTTCATCCCGACTTCTCAACATGAATTATGGCAGGAAGATCTTAGACTACCGGGACCGGCTCGGAGCAATCAAGCTCAAAGAGCACTACTGGGCGGAGCTTCTCAATCCAATTCCTGATATTAAGTTCAAGTCAATCTCAGGATTCCTGTTGAAATAGCATGTCACATTATGTAATGGCATCGCCTGCGCGGGCCCCTGTAGCCCCTGGTTAGCTTTCCCTTCTGTCCCCTTTTCTCTTCTCTTGTAAGCATAGCGCTGTGTCTAGTCCGACCTTAAGCTTCAAGATAGATTGCTGAGATCCTTCGTACTGAGAGCCCAAGACTGATGGCTCAACTAAGAGCTTTTGGGCATTGGGCAAGGGGTCAGTCTTAAGTGCAGCTCTACTTGCTCCCTATGTTGAGCTAAGCCAATCCTGCTAAGAAAAGAGAGTCCCTTCTTCGATTCACTCTCTAACGCAAGAGA
>JAOTAZ010073015.1:0-15315 GCA_025629785.1 Erythroxylum oxycarpum | reverse complement strand
ATCCAATCCAATCCAATCCAATCCAATCCAATCCAATTCAATCTAATTCAATTCAATCCAATTCAATTTAATCCAATTCAATCCAATTCAATTCAATCCAATGCAATGCAATCCAATGCAATCCAATTCAATCCAATCCAATCCAATCCAATCCAATCCAATTCAATTCAATCCAATCCAATCCAATGCAATCCAATTCAATCCAATCCAATCAAATTCAATTAAATCAAATTCAATTCAATCCAATTCAATTCCAATGCAATCCAATTCCAATTCAATTCAATTCCAATTAAATTCAATTTACTTCAATTCAAATCCAATTCAATTCAATCCCAATTAAATTAAATTCAATTCAATTCAAATCCAATTCAATTCAATTCAAATTCCAATTCAAACCCAATTCAATCCAATCCAATTCAATCTATTTCAATCCAATCACAATTACAATCATAATTGGAATTGAATTCAAACCCATACTCCAACAATCACAATCACAATCATACTCCAACAATTACAATCACAATCATAATTGGAATTGAATTCAATTGAATTCAAACCCATACTCCAACAATCACAATCACAATCATAATCCCATTTCCATTTACAATACAAGTATACAACAATTACCAATTCCAACAATCACAAACCAACCACAATTTCATTTACATTTCCAACAATAATTTTATTTGGATTTCCAACAATAACCAAAATAATGATCAAGTTGAAGAGTATAATATGATTTACATCATTAACAAATAATGCATGACATACCTTATACAATTATTCGTACATATATATTCATAAGTCATAACACAATCATCATGTTCAATTCAAAGATTTATTCATGACATAAGATCAAGTTGAATGATATAAATGTTTTGAATTTTTTTCCCCTTTTCTAAACCTTTGATCTTCTTTTCATTTTTAACAACCCATAATATTATATACACTATTTCATATTTCATTCTTAAATATATATGTTGCTTTTACAAATTTTAATTGACATTAAGAAATGTAAGTATAAATAATTCAAATTTACAACTACAAGTCTACAACATATTCACCATTTAACAACCAACATTTAATACATCACTTCTTTATACTCAAACAAGTTTTAACAATTTTACAAAATTTTATTATCAACTTTACAATTTAAAATGTAATTATCAATTTTACATTTGATTATTAATTTCATATTTGATTATTTGTTTTACATTTAGGTTTAAATGTTAATTACCAACTTTCAATTTTTACTTATAAGAATCTTTGCATAATACATAATTAATTAATTACATACTAAGTTACTAACCCCATTTTCCAATTCTAAATTTCTAATTCTAATTTACAATTCCATTTTACTGATAAATTACTTACCTAGTTAGTAGTTACCTTACCTCCCTTCGGTATTCAGTATTCTTCAACACCAATGGCAATTACACAATATCAAATTATCAACTTCAATTAAACAAATCCAATTTCCAAACATTCATAATTTTCATTCAAAAATTGTTCAAAACCGATTCCAATAATCCAATTTCCAAACCTATTCTAAAACAAAACAATCAAGTGATCAACATTCAAACTTCAATTCAACATTTCAACTGTTCAACTTCAACATCCTCATCGGTTCAACACTTCAACTCCACCCACGGACAACAGTCAACAACTCCACCTCCACAACTCCACCCACCGACGACAACACTTTCATCAACTGAGCACAAATCCAAGAATCCAACATTCCAACCCATTTCCAAATTCCAATCCAACACACAAAATAAAAAAAATCAATTTACCAGTCAACAACACACACCCAAAATAATTTGTACACCGTCGGGTTCGGGTTTCACTTGGGTCATTGTCGGAGGGTCGGAGTCGTTGGGTCGTTGTCGGAGGCGGCGGTGTCACTTGGGTCGGTGTCGTTGGGTCGTTGTTGTCGGAGGGTTGGTGTCGTTGGGTGGGTCGTTGGGTCGTTGTCGGAGGACCAGTCACTTGGGTCGTTGTCGGAGGCGGCGGCGTTGCGGGAAGCGACAAACGGAGGCGAGCAGCGAGAAGAAGGAGAGTCGAGGCGAGCGGCGGAGGGACGGCGACAGGCGACAGGCGACAGCTCGGTGGCGGAGAGCGGCGGAGGAAGGGCGACAGCGGACGGAGGGCGACGGGCGGCGACTGGCGGACCGAGGACGACGGCGAGGTAGAGAAGAGAGAAGAGGGGGAGAGTGAGCCGAAGGGTCGGGGGGATGGGTAGATTTTTAGGGTTTATTTTTCTAAATTTGCAAATTAGTCCCTAGGATTTTTTATTTTTGCGGAATCACCCGAAATTTTCCGGATTTTGCGATTCCGGCCGGTACCGACCGAAAAAGGCCGGTACCGTCCGGATTTTGTACCCGGTACCTTTACTTGCGTTTCGGTTCCGGCCGGAGGCCGTAACGGAACGGTACTCAATACACTGATTTGAGCAAGCAAAAAAAATTTTATTTTATAACGGACGTTAATCAAGATTATGTCTTACTGGACATATGGTTTTAGCCCAATAAGGTAAGTAAGGTTTAATTTACTCCTCTAACTAACTAAACACATCTTTTCATTTTGAAGAAGAAACTCTAGCCATCTTCTCCCATCTGCATTATCGCCACCTACATTTCACTCACAGCCGTTGTCATTCTTTTGTTGTTCACCATGCTAAAATGCCAATCACTGCACTAATTGACACGAAAACATAAGACGACGGCAACACGATAATAATCGAGGGGATTCACTTTTGTTGCCGGACAGACGACAATAATGATGATGCAGTGAAGGATGCACTGCCGGTACTAGCCTTCCCACGCGTTTGATATCGTATCTAATTGCGACAACCTCTAGATGAATTAACACAATTGACCGCCACCATCATCAGTCTAGCGCTCGAATTCTTTATTATTTGAGATTTGGCCAAACAAATACATTTGTAGGGAACCCAAACATAATGCTTTTTTTTTTGGCCAATACAAAAATAATGTTTTGACTGTTTAAGTTTTGAAAACAGTCAAAAACACACATTTGTTATTGGATAAATACAAAATCAATACATATTATTTATCTTATACATACTGAGATATATATGATAAAGTTTATTGGATAAATACACATTTGTTATTACAAATGAAATTATAATGACATTCATATTATATTTATGTATTATTCATAAATTATTTTTAGGCAAGAAAGTAATCAATTTCATAGGCTTATAGAATTATTTAAACAAACGTGTGAGTAGTTGTTAGATAATACATTCACTTAATTGACTTCATATGAAAATTCTATTTGAAATATTATTTGTATGTCTATAAAAATTCTCATTGTGATAATTATATAAGTGATCATTTGACTTGAGATCACCAAAATATCTCATATTGAGATTTCTATATTTTGATACTATTTATGATATACTCTAATCAATACTAGCTCAGTCAATGGTTATTCGATATAACATGAACAATATTAAGGTAGTTGAGTGATCAATATATAATTCATCATCCTAAAGTAATCAAAGAGAATGTTATGTTGTTTTCGATTATTATTTATTTGAAAAATCCTTAGCTAAGATGAAAAGACACTTTGAAAATAGTTTTCAAATGTCATTAATGGGATGAATTACTAATGGTAGAGAACTAATATGATTGAACTCAAATAGAATAAATTTCATTCTTCATGTCTAATCAAAACATAATATGATTAAAAAAATTAAATTATACAGCAAAATCATGCACAAAAAGGTTAGTCAAAATCACCACATTCCTAAATATTTGAGTACTTATGATTTGTTGCTAAATGTCAATATTGATCTATGAATATAAGTTGTTTAATCGGATAATTAAAGCTAAAGGGTTATTTGTTCTACTTCTGTTTTTTTATTGTAGTTTTTAGTTTTTGTTTCAATTTTTCTTTCAAATAAAGATTAAAACTTGTTCAATTGTTAATGTCAATGTATTTATTTTTTATTACTGATGATAATTACAAATTATATAAAACTTAAAGATAAATTATTATTTAAGTAATTAAATTTGTTTTAATATCGTATATAATATTTATTAATAAATTATCAATAAATTTATTTTATTTTTCAAATAAATAATTTTAAAATTAAACTTCATTTCGAATATATCTTAATTATTTAATCAAATTTTATTTGAAATATATATATTTTAGATATATTTTAAATTTAATTATATTTATTCGTAATTATTAATAAATTTTATGAAAATTAAATAAAATTAAGTTATTCACAATTTTTCTTAAAGAATAAAATGAGGTAAAATAGAACAAGTCTATAGTAAGTTCCGAGCAGGTGTCCTTATTCTTTTGCCAATCGTCCATTTAGTTTAATGTTTTATATTGGTATTTTGTAAAAAAATGAAGTTATTTTCTTAACATATCAAAGCTTCTACGTCAGTTCATAAAAGTGACATGATTATTACGAGGTATAACGTGCTCATCCCTACATTTAATTCTTATAATAGGGTAGGTTTTTTTTTTTTTTTGGGTCAGATAATAGGGTAGGTTCAAAGTAATAAAATTAGGTGATTTGAACCCTTTTTTACCACCTATGCAAACAAATAACTGTCTGAAATTTTGTCTCTCTCTAATTTTATATTAAAATTTCAACAAAGTTGTATTGAAAAAAAAAAATCCTCGCAGAGTGTGGATCAATGGTTCGTGTTACCTCCCTTGGGCGACAGTCAGTGACTGCCTCACCCTGTCGTTTTCAACCGGTGGTGAGTAGTAGTGGAAATTGGACATGTAGCCTTCAACTTGCGTCTGTAAATTCCCTCAACGGCCAAATAATTGCCCAATAACTACTTTAAACTAACTGCTTAATTAAAGTTAGCCTCTCAAGATGAAATCAACAATTTTGTAGAGAGACTGTACAACGAGGGATTGGAATGGACTTAAGAAATTGACTACTTATGCCGCCCTACCAAGAGTGGTGTGATTTTGTTTCTGCTAGGCAGCCGCCAATGCCAATTGTCAATTCCTATTGGACAGCACCCTGACTGAGTTGCTTGCTTGCTGTCCCTGTATAGATATAGTTAGTTATACTTCTCCTCTTTAACCATTTGATTGGATGGGCTGACTGTTCTGTATCTTTCCTTAAGCAGCCTCTGTATAATTTGAAAGGTTTCACTGTTTTACTACCAAAGTGACTGTAAGCTCATTTGTAAAAGTTGAACATAAAAAGCACTCCATCCATAGCAGCCACCAATCATTCCCAATCCATCATCTTTATAAATAAAAAAGGAAAGCCTAGGATTAGCTTCTTCGCCTCTAATTAATGAACACGTTAATAAGCTTAGACAACACGAGGGTTATATTTGTAATTACACAACCACCAAGGGACATGTTTAAAGTTTAAACCCCAACCGATTGCTTCATTTGGCGGGTACGGAAAGAAACAGATTCACGGTCCCTCCCGGAAATAAAGGGCTAATTATTAATAGCTTTTATATGGGTTATTATTAACAAGCAAGTAAAGACAGAGAGAAACGAAAGTGAAAATCTAGCAAACAGGACCGTACTGTCTTAGAGAGAGAGAGAGAGAGGGTGTGGCAACTCCGTTACGGTTAAAAAGAGCAATCTCATTCTCAACTCCTCTCGCTTTTTCTCTTCACTTAGTCCAGTTTCGTGGGAGAGACGCAACACTCGATCGGGCTCTTCTGATCCTCTAAGCTCCATTATAGAATAGTTCTTTTCTTTATCCAAGTGTACAGGCTTCTGAGGTAGAGAGTCAGCGAGAGATGGACTTGTACGGTCGGGGTCAAGCAATGAACGGGTCGCAATCGACTCAGCAACAAACCGATTGGAAACCCACTGATGACGAAACGGGATTAGAAGGTGCTTTTATTGTTTTCTTCGCATCTTCATTTGAATTTTGGTTTAATTTCGCTCATATTTACTTCCTTTTCTTTAACCGTACGGAGGCTCAAGCAAAATGATTTTGGTCTTCTAGGTATTTTGAAATGTAGTATTGAGAATTTGGGGTTAGTTTGGTTGTGCAGACTCTATGTGGCGTTTGTTATACCCGGAGCGACCGGGAGCACCCGACTGCGTGTACTATATGCGAACCGGGTGTTGTGGTTATGGAAATAGGTGCCATTACAATCACCCTCGCGATCGTGCTGCGGTAAAATTTTAATCATTTGTGGCTTTCCCGTATCAGCATTTTACTGGTAATGTGTTTTTCCTATGTGGGTATGTTTCCGCACATTTAGGTGTCTGGTAAGGTTGTGAAATTTTAGTCGTTCGCGTCTTGCATGAAATAAAGACGTTTGTTTGTTAAATTTCTGATGGAAAGTTACAGCATAATTCCTGAAAATTTTTGTTGGAGTAGTTTAGAATGTTATTGTTGTTTGTGAATAAGTGATTCAGAAAACTAAATCTGTGTCCTTGTTCTTGGTCGGTTTTGCAAACTGCTTAGGTTGAGGCTGCTGTAAGAGCTACAAGAGACTATCCAGAACGAGTAGGAGAGCCCTCGTGCCAGGTGAATTGGCTGATGTAAATGTTGATCATCAGTAACGTGGAAAGAATGCTTCCACACTTGTGTTAACATGCTATTGGTTCTTGTGATGGGCAGTTCTATTTGAAGACAGGAATCTGTAAATTTGGTGCATCCTGCAAGTTCCACCACCCAAAACACAGAGGTGGATCATCGAGCCATGTTCAACTGAATATGCATGGATACCCATTAAGACTGGTTTGATTTCTCATATTAAATTTCTTTTTCATATGTCAAATGTCTGTGGATTATGATCCCGCCATCCATGTACCAGTCCACTGGTTTGTTTGTCAGTCTATATACGTGCATCCAGTCAATAATGCACACAACTGGGCATAATTCTGTATGAACAAAATAATTGTGGGTATTTGATTTTATAAACTGTTTGATGATATCTGTTGCATGCGTTTCTCGTATTTTGACAGGGTGAGAAAGAATGCTCCTACTATTTGAAAACGGGGCAGTGCAAATTTGGTATAACATGTAAATTCCATCATCCTCAACCGGCTGGTACTTCAGTTCCAGCATCTGCACCACAATTTTATCAGCAGGTGCAGTCTCCTTCAATTCATTTACCTGACCAGTATGGGACCGCATCCACCAGCTTTAGGGTGAGGGCTCCTCTGTTACCTGGTTCATACATGCAAGGGCCTTATGGTCCTCTTCTGTTTTCCCCTGGGCTAGTTCCTGTTCCAGGATGGAGCCCTTATTCGGTAATCCTATGATCTTAATTTCTTTTGAGATGTGGTGGAAATTGTTAGCTTGTTTCTCTTATTCTGTCAATGGATTCTATGCTTCAGGCGCCTGTAAGCCCTGTGCTATCTCCTGGTGGCATAACACAACTACCATCGTCAACTCCGACACTAGCTGGACCTTACCTTTCTTTTTCTTCTTCTGTTGGCCACTCGAGCAGTAACCATAAGGAACAAACATTTCCTGAAAGGCCTGGTGAACCTGAATGTAGACACTACTTAAGAACTGGGGACTGTAAATATGGTTCATCTTGTAGATATCATCATCCTCATGATCAAGTTGTGCCAAGAACAAATTGCATCCTCAGTCCACTTGGTCTTCCTTTACGTCTGGTATAGGAACACAGCCGTTTTTGTTTTATATGGCCTATGTTAAATCTTCAATTATTCAGAATAGACTCATTCATGTTGTTGAATAAATGTTAAATTCTCGGTTTATTCTTTTTTAGATTACATTGCTTGAAATGAAGGTATCATGTCATGATGTTAATAATTTCCCATGTTTCAAAGAGTTTTCAGTTTATCCTGTAGTTATATTGCATTGTAGTCCTTCCTTTCTTGTTTTTGACGACTATTTTGTGTTCTGCTGTTTGTGAGATTTATCGCTGTACTTTAAAATACAATTGAATGCTGTTGAGAGGTGCAGTTTCTATGCTTGCGGTTGTCTTGCTTTGAAAAGTATAATCTCTTGTACCATCTGATACGTACATAGTTGTCATGTACCCTGGGTTCAATTTAGGTCTGAATTACATAATTGCCTCATTTTTTGGTTGCCACAGGGTCAGATTTCAGAGCATTGCTAGTTCACAATCATTCAGTTAAGAGTAACTATCTTAGATTCTGCCATGGTCATTGGGCATGCGTTCTGATCTCAGATGTGGAATGAGCTAGAGTTGGTAAAATAAGGTTTATGGGTGAGTCTGGGTGGACAAAACCTTTCTCATGATGGACCTGAGCTTTGGTTGGGATGGGAACTTGGTCTAGTCAACATGTGTGAATGCATAATTTGATCCCCTCATAATGTCATCTTAGGCATGCCAATAAATTGTTAATATTGAGCACATGTTTGGCATACCAGCTTTTCGTAAACAATTTTTAGCACTCTTTGTGGCACTTGATATTGTTGAGATGCAGTCTCTGAGCACGTCAATATAGTTATTGTTGTTACAATTTCTTAATATTGTGCATATTCATGTCAACAGGGAGCTCAACCATGTTCGTTCTATTTGCAAAATGGGCGCTGCAAGTTTGGGTCCACATGCAAATTTGATCACCCAATGGGAACATTGAGATACAGTCCATCGGCGTCATCTCTCATTGACGTACCAGTTGCTCCTTATCCAGTTGGGTCTTTGCTTGCTACTCTGGCCCCCTCCTCCTCCTCTGCTGGACTGAGACCTGAACTGATTTCTGCAACCAAAAAGGATGCCTATTTGAGCAGAATTCCTTCTACTGGGAGCACATCCAGCAGTTCAGTTGGGTTGATCTTCTCTCAGACTGGATCAGTTCCTCTTTCTGATCTGTAATTTTCAGGTCAGACTTTTGTTCCTTTAAATAGTGGCAGAAACACAAAACAAAGTGGCGAGCTTCGTTGTACAAGTTGATCTGCAACAATGTTATCATTCACCTATCTTAATCTGCAACAATGTTATCATTCACCTATCTTGTGGATGTGGTATCCCTAGCCATTTATATATTCTCTTTGTAGGGCTGAGTAATTATAGTTCTGCAGAAAAGGTTTGCCAAGCAATCTGATTTAGTTTTTTACTTAAGACCGTCTGTATGCTCTTTTTCCATACCATCTATAGTATATCAATAAGCATCAAGAAGCAGGCCACCGGTGGCTTCTCCTATTTAGCTTGCAAGATAATTTGAGCAGATCATTCTGCCAACGTCTCATGGATCTTTGGATCTGGTCTTTATTTGGATTTTAAAAGTTTCTTGCAATGAGAATCGCGTAACACTTGGCAAGATTACTATCAACACCACTTCCTGGTAGTTTGCAGAAATTTTCTAGTTTTGAAGCCCTAGACTTGGCCCGTTGAATCCAATGGGGGCAGTTTTTTCGGGCCTAATCTTTTGGGGCATTTGTAGACATGCAATTGTTCTGCTATTGTAATAGCCGTAGGACTTCAATCATTTGTTAAGTTCTCGTCTTCCGCAAAGTGAGGAATATGTATTGCCTATATGAATGCTCTGTATTTATCTCCCTTTGTATTTGGTACGTACATTGTATTTTTAGCTTGCTGTAAACTTCTAGGGTATACATTTAGTATTGCAATTCGAATGGGTGATGTTATTGTGTGCTCCATCGGACTTCAGCAGATTGTGTGCTTAAGAATCCTCCGAGCATCCCAAGTTCTAACATATTGACAACTTGGGTTGGGCCGATCAGAGTTGTTTCTAAGGATTGCTTGGGTTAATTAGCCCAAATCCCATAAAAAGAATAAGAAGCACATAGAGCTTCAGAACAATTCTCTTTATATTTATTTTTTGCTTCGTTTTTGTGCTTACTTTGATATATAGATATGAACTACTTACCAACATTTCCACTTACAAATTATCCTCTCTCTTTAAAATTATTTTCATAACAGATCAAGTAAGGATCTCTACTCTTTTTCTGGGAAAAGGGTTTTGTTACTGCCATGATTGCATGATTTGAACTAGGACGAGAGGATAATAATTTCAAAACTTATTGAGCACTTTAGTCTAGATCATTTTACGAAATTAGATTTTGGATTGGAAAAATCCCACGTTGCATATAGCTATTATCATGATTTTGGATGGGGTAGGATTTAAAATGGTGGGCTCACATGTTTTGTGTACACCATAATTGTTAGCCACAACGTTAGATATATTGGCGTTTACTTTCCCTTTTGCTCACTTCAACTATCAGGTTTCACAAAGCATATATCCAGCTTTTTAAACTTTGATACCTGTTACTCTTGGATTCCTGTGGGCTTCTTTCAATTTTGGGGGTTATTTTTGTTTCCTCAAATGAAAGGTGCACTCGATACCAGTGTATTGACCTTCAGACTTGCGAATAATGCTAGAGTATTTCTTTTTTCTTTTTTATGGTGAAATCATTTCAAGGCCTAAAGATTGTGTCTAAAAAGAGAGAGATGCATTATCTTCTACTTGAAAGTGAGTTCGCCTTTACATTAGAGTGTATAACTTAAAATATATGCGGGGATTCATTCCCTGTTTAAAGAATATGAAGAGTTGAAATTTTATTGATAGATGATTGCTGGTGGGTGTAAGTTGGTTGGTTGTTGAAAGGTGCAAGTCCTATCTTAGTAAAGAGTAGGTTGGTTGGCAGTTAAAGTACAGTGAAGTATATCATTTTTTCCATAGATGAGAATATTCTTTTTAAGACCTAGATTTTAGGCATGTATGTAAATGTAGAAGTTTCACAATTGCTCTTCTTCAGGGCTGCACATTTATCATCTGAATACTCAATCATTGCACATTAACTGCAGTGAAATCCTATGAAATTCGTAAAAAATGTCTCGCAATTGTGGCCCTAGGTTGTTGCTTAATGCCATACTAGTTGATACAAAGGTTATCTTGGGATTCAAACTTTCACCAAAGTTGATTGCTAACACCCTTTGCACGACAATTCTACTTAGGTCCACTTAAGCAAGACTTCAGTCTTCAACAACTCTCGAAGTGTTTATCTCGCATCCTTAAAGAAACAATGCTACGAAGGCAATAAGAAAATAAAGGCAATCAGAAAACAATAGAGATACGATGAGATTTATATTATTTTCTCTCAAAAGAATACAAGGAATACTCTCTCGAATTGAATGAGGAGAGCAAAACTTGAATGAGCTATATATAGACACTCTAGCTTGAAAGGCAAGTTACATTCAGAATTTGACTTATACTGAACTGCCTAAGATCGTGCAAAGATCAATCTTTATTAGATTACATCACGTGGACTAATTGGATGATACTTCCATCCAAGTAGGACTCTAACTGATAAGATAGAATCTACAAGATAACAGAAAGATAGAGTACGTTCAAATAGGAAACTAACATCCTTATTCTCGAAGATCTCCACTATCTTCAGATATTGAGTCTCACTGCAACTCTAACTTTTAATTGTCGCCACATCGTCTAAGATCTCCCCATAATCTCTATTTATTGATGATGCAGTGTGATCTTGCCAAAGCCCACATAGAACACTAGCTTGATCCAATACTTCCCATAACAAATCCGCTAGTCGTGGTCTATAGGCCAAGTCCTTAATCCATCAAGTCCTTAGCTTGGGTCGAGTCAATCTCCTCAAGGTCTGAGATTTTACCAAAATTCGCACCAATTCTGATCCTAGTCGCCCATGTTTGCCTTAGTATTTTCGCATTCCTCCCTCATGCATGTAAACTAGCTAACCTTCCACCTAAGGTGCATCGTGAAGGTTGTTGAGAAGTGGTCCGAAGTTTAAGGTCTAACAAACATTCACTCAATGATCAAATTCACTCAGAAGAGAGAGCTTTGAGAGTTGAGAGCTTTTGGGAGAGTTCTCAACGTAAGGGCTTCAAGTATGGAGTTCCTTTTAAGTGGTTCGAGAAGGAGGTACTTGTATTTTTTGTTAACATTTTGTTGAGAGTTAATGAATTAGCTTTGGCTATTTATTATATCTCTTGTTGCTTTCTTTACTCTATTATACACTTATGTTATTTTGTGAGAGAAACACTTTGTGTGTGTGAGGCATTCAAGGGCTAATGGATTTGTTCAGCGACATTCATGCGAGAAGGCTAAATCTTGCTTAAATGGACTTAAATGGGATTGTCGTGCGAAGGTGGTCGCGACTTGTGATAAAAGTTCGAGTGCAAAGCAGATCTTTGTGATAGCTAGTATCAAAGCCTAATTTCGGTATGATAGTAAGCAACTTGATAGAACGAGTAACTAGGGTGGAGGCACTCATTGGACCAATTCCTGAAGGAGAAGAGGAGGCCCCATCCTATCAATCACGATTTAAGTCGATGGAGGATTAGGTTCGACAATTGAAACAATAGATGGCGGATTTGTTGAAGGCACACGAGCAGGCCTAGTTCTAGATTATAGTGCTGAGGCGTGCTATTGCAATAGATGCTGGTCATGTGAAAAGCTCATCTCAAAACCTTCAACGGTGAAGGTACGCAAATCTAAGGTGTTTAAGGGCGTGTAGGATGCTAAGGTGCTTGAGAATTTTTTGTGGGATATGAGGTAATACTTTGTGGCTGCTAGGGTGCCCGATACTGAGAAGGTTAATGTGACGACCATGTACTTGGATAGGGATTCCAAGCTTTGGTAGAGGACAAGGACTCTGTGGAGATCAGTGTGGGTAGAACTCCTATGGATATATGGGAGCTCATGAAGAAGGAGTTGAAGGATCAATTTCTTTCGTTGAATACTTCATGTCTTGCGAAGGATGCCTTCAAGAAACTGAAACAAGAAATTTCGGTAAGAGACTATGTTAAGTCTTTTAGTTCTCTATTACTTAAGAAAACATGTCAGACGAGGACAAGCTTTTCAACTTTTTGTCTGGGTTACAACTGTAGGCGCAAATGGAGTTGCGGAGGCAAAATATGAAGGACGTGGCTGATGCAATCACGGCCGCTGATGCCTTGGTAAACTTTCGAGCGATGAAGGAAACTAATGTTGGAATTTTAGAATAAGAAACTAACTAAAATAATGTAGAATAGGGAAGAGAAAATGCAAAAGACATTTTATTGATTGGAATATCTAGATAAAACAATTCAAATTCAAGAATTTAAATCCTAACTAGATAACATCAATTTTAACTTTGAATCAATATTTCCAACAACTAAGACAAGTTTCTCTAATTTTGTGAAGGGCAAATGGCATGCTCAACAGGAGAATACTAAGGGGGAAAAAGAAGAAGAATTTCAAGAAGGGAGACTTCAAGAGGAAAAGCAAGCAAGATGGTAGCTCCGAGAGTGAGGAGACGTCCTAAAAAAAGGGCAAGATTGCTTGTTATCTGTGCGGTGGATCACATTATGCAAGAGAATGCCCGAGAAAAGAGAAGCTAAATGCCCTGATAACCGAAGAAGAGGGAGAATCTTCACATGATGTGATGCTAAATCAGATAGTGTTGTTGAATGTAGTTAGTAAAGAACCTAGTCCCTATGATGATCTAATGTATGTGAGAATATAGGTTAACGGGATAGAGGTGATCGTGGTGGTAGATACGGTTGCGTCACATTCCTTCGTGGAAAAAAGGATGGCGCTCAAGTTAGGGCTTAGAGTGTCTAAGACCCCAATAAAGTTAAGAACTCATCTCGTGCCTTGCCATCGCACGCTTGAGCACCAACAGATCATAGCTCATTTCCTTATGAGCCTTCATCTGTTCCTCGAGCGCTCTTATAGGTGCTTGAAGCTCCCTCTCCAGGGCTAGAATACGTTTCAACAAAGGAACTACTCCCTCATCTGTCGGGCTAGAGACTCAAGAATCGCCTCTATTCTGGTATCCCTTTTCGTCAGATTACTTCTACCAGCCATTGCGTTAAATTGGCTCTGATACCAATTGTCACAAAGGTCTGCTTTGGACTCAAACTTTCAGCGAAGTTGATCGCCAACACCTATGCACGACAAACCCGCTTAGGTTTGCTTAAGCAAAACTTTAGCCTTCAACAACGCTCAAAATGTTTACCTCACACCTTCGAAGAAACAATGCTACAAAGGCAATAAGAAAATAAAAGCAACCAAAAAATAATAGAGATACGGTAAAACCAACATTTATATTACTTTCCCTCAAAAGAATACAAGGAATATTCTCTCTAACTGAATGAAGAGAGCAAAACTCGAATGAGCTATATATAGGCCATTTGGTTTGGGAGCTAAGTTATATTCATAATCCTACTTAAACTGAACTGCCTAAGATCGTGCTAAGATCACGTCTATCTCTATCAGATTATATCACATGGACCAATTGGATGATACCCCCATCTAAGTAGGACTCTAACTAATAAGATAAAATCTACAAGATAACAAAAAGATAGAGTTTACATTCAAATAAGAACTAACATCCTTATCCTCGAAGATCTCTGCTATCTTCAGATGTTGAGTCCCACTACAACTCTAACTCCTAGTTGTTGCCACATCAACCAAGATCTGCCCACGATCTCTATCTGTTGATGATACAACATGATCTTACCAAAGCCCACATAGCACACTGGTCAGATTCAATGCTTTCCACAATAGGTCCGCTAGTCGTGGTCTATGGGCTAAATCCTTAGTCCATCAAGTCCTTAGCCTAGGTCAAGTCAATCCCTACAAGGTCTGAGACTTTACCAAAATTTGCACTAATTCCGATCCCATTCACCTATATTTGCCTTAGTATTTTCGCATGCCTCCCTCACTCATGTAAACTAGCTAACCTTCCACCTAAGGCGCATCGTGAAGGTTGCTGAGAAGTGCTCCAAAGTTTAAGGATCTAACACTAGTCCCTCAACGTGATTCATTTTCCATTAGAAAATCAAACGAGACTAACCTGCAATATATCTTACTTACACCCTATAAGATCAAGTAGACTGCTCTGAGCATAAGTCCATCCCTACACTAGGTTTAACTTTGATGTCACATTTTAGTGATAATGGCTCGATTAATGAATCTCCTATCAGTTCGTGATCTTCATTTAAGATTGAATCTAAAACTTCTTCCAAGGGGTAGACAAACTTAGAGGGACTTAGATGTTGAGGAGTGGTCTTTGACCATATAGTGATTGTGAAGGAGCATCAATTAAAATATGACGAAAGATGAGGCATGTAGATTTTGAAGACCCGATGTCCAAGTTCAACATTCTTCATTACACTCGAGTAGAAAAAAACATTTGAGTTAAAGAGGGCATGCTTTCCTAAATTTGGGGAGATCAATCCATATTTCAATATTTTCAAGAACATAACGAGGTTTTCGTTTCATAATGTGGTGTACAAGATTGCTGGTGATGCATACCATGTAGCGCCCCGTCCCCGACCGACCCGACCTCGATACCGAGCGGGGTATCCGAGTCCGAGCCAGTGAGAACGGCGT
>JAOTAZ010073011.1:0-15316 GCA_025629785.1 Erythroxylum oxycarpum | reverse complement strand
TTTCGATTATACTTGATGTTTTTGTACGGTCTTTTCCGCAGCGTATTTTGAATACTCGGACCGTACGCGATCCAACAGTGGTATCAGAGCCAGGTTCTTCTGTATAATCGTTAATATACGTGTTTTTGATTACATGTGTTTACGGTTTTTGGCTTCTGTATAATCGAAAATATGCATGTTTTGATTACATGTGTTTCACGGATTTTGGATGCATGATACGAATGTGATTTATTTTCATGCATGTTATTTTCGGATTCCATTGATTATCTTGGTGTTGATGTGAATATATAACAAGCATGAAGGTTTCGGCCATGGGATGTAATTGCATTGAGATGTATTTTGGTTATGGCTTGTTTCAGTAATGGATGAGTTCTGGCATTAGATGTTTCTATCATGGTTGTTTTTGGCCAAAATGGTTTCAGCCTTGACATATGATGATAACCGAAACTCCTTCATGAATGGTGGCTAGGGTTATGGCAAAATAAGGCGGCTGGCAGCGCAGAGAAAAAATAAGGTGCGTGAGCTGGAGACATTTGAACATGAAAAACAAAAGAAAAGGCTGGCGAAGTTAAAGAGGCTAGCACAAAAAGTGAAGGAAAAAAGGGGCTGATTAAACGTGATTATAGGCATGAATTAAGCAACAACAGGTGGCGTGAATTAAGCAGCTGGAGAAGAAAAAACATTAGCAGCTGGTGGAGGATATACATGCTAGGAGCTGGTGGTGGCAAAAGAATAAAATGACAGCTGTGGAGAGAAGAAGACATTAGCCTGGTGGAGACTCCTACGTAGGCAGCTAGTGGAGGAGATAAAAAACGTTAGCAAGGGACACTCCTCTCCACTCACGTTACACACCATTGAGCATGCTTTCCACCACACGAAGATGGCTAGTGGAGAAAGAAGATGTGGAAGTAAAAATAAATATAACACATAGCTGCTGGTGGAGGTGAAGATAACGTTGGCAGCTGGTGGCTTATACAATATTCTTGAAGCAGTTGGTGGCAAAGGGCCACGTTGAGGCAAAATGGTGTACGCTGGTGGAGGCAGTCACGTGAACTAAAAGCATGTATGTTGGTGGAGCAGCTACATTAAAGGAGAAGAGTGAAGCAGTTGGTGGAAGGCGTTACTCATTTCACAACAACACAAGCGTTGATTGGATTAAAAAAAAAGCAGCTGGTGGCATAGATCAAAACCGAAAGCAACTGGTGGATTAGAGAATAAAACGCAAATGGCAAGTGAGAAACGTTGGTATCTGTTGGAGATTAAATAAGTGGCAGCTGGTGCATGAAAACAACAAGTTTTTGCTTGAGCTGAGGGAGAAGACGTAACATTGGGTGTTCTTAATTTATTTATTTTTATTCCTTACTTATTTTAATTGTGTGGATTTAATCAATGCAAACATATATTATGACCATAATTTATGTTAATTGATGAATATGTGTGAGTAAGTATTTCTTTTCGGTTAAGGTTAAGATTGATATTGGATTAGAATAATTTTGTGGTATTGATTTTTGCTTGATTGAATGCGGATTTAGTTTTAATTTAGCTTGATCACTTAGATTAATACCTTAGATGATTGAATGCTACAACCAATGGTATTTAATTTGTTGAAAAATTAATTAAGCGACATACTTGAGACTAAAGTGTAGACCAACTTTAGGATCTTGTGTGAGGATACCTAGAATTAACAAATTTAATTTTAGGCTTCTTGTCTTGAATGCCTTTTATCATGAATTATCTATGAACTAAGTGGGTGACTCGGATTTAAAAAAGAAAGGAACATCCATAAACATTGGCTTGACTTGCTTAAGTGAAGTATTTCCTAGATCAATCCACCGTTACAATTTTATTTTTAGTGTCCAATCCAATTGAAATCTAATACCTTAACCAATTTCTATCATTTGATTAAATCTAGTAGTTTTTAATTCATACCTTTTATTTTTCATATTTCCTTAATTTGCTTGCTTTATTTTATTTTATTTTCAAATCAATCAATTCTTGATCGTCCGAGTAATTTTTCATCGCTGAATTTAATTGTCTTGCATGTTAGAATTTTTCTTGGGTACAAAATCCAGTTCTTACCATTTTATATTACTTACGACGGGGTATGCTTGCCTCTAATTGGTCTAGATATAATTTAATTTATATTGTTTTGTTTAGATTGCAATAAGTTTTTGGTGCCATTTTTTTCAAAAACTTGTTGCAGTCTAAACAAAACAATATAAATTAAATTGTGTAGTATGAGAAGTAGTGGAATGAACAAATAAGGACGTGTCAGATTTGGTGGGGGTGAAATTTAGATCAAGTAGCTTTTGACTCAGACGATGAAACCAAGCCTTGAGGCCATAGAGAGCTTTATAAAGATGATAGACATATGATGGTTTGTGAGGATCAATGAAGTCAGGCAGTTGAGAAATGAAAACTGGTTCATTTAGAGTGCCATTAAGAAAGGCATTGTAGACATCGAGTTGATGAACTGGCCAATTTTTAGATAGAGCAATGGTATGGATAAGGTGAATGGTGGTAGGTTTGACTACAGGGTTAAAGGTATCAGTATAGTTAATGCCAAGAGCTTGATGATAGCCTTTGGCAATAATCGAGCTTTATAGCGATCTAGGGACACATTAGAATTTCTTTTGGTGCGAAAAACCCATTTACATCCAACAATATTGGCATTAGGCGGAGGAGGAATTAGAGTCCAGGTGTGATTGTGATGTAGAGCTGTGAACTCATCAAGCATGGCTTGATGCCAATGTGAAAATTTGTTTGCTTGAGTAAAAGAGGTAAGATCAAGGGTATATAAAGTCTGTGTGCTTGTGAAATAGATGACATAATCAGAAAAGATTTGGGGAACACGGGTATTATCACGTGTACGAGTGATCATATGGTACTGAGGTGAAGGAAAAGACGACAGTGGATTTGATGTGGTGTTTAAGGAAGAGGAAGAAGTTGGAGCAAATAATGGAAGCAAGATGGTAGAGGGAGAGGATATGAGAGAGATAGTAGGGTTGGAATTTGCATAAGGAAAAATATTTTCAAGGAATCGGATGTGTCATGAGATGTAAAGTTTGGAGGTGATAGGGTCAAAACAACGATAACATTTGTGTTGTAATGAATACCTTATAAAGACACATTTGGTGGACTTTGGAGTTAGTTTGTCTAGACGAGTTGCCCCGAGAAAAGGAAAACAAGCGCACCTAAAATCGGAAGATGTGAAAGATTAGGTAGATCAAGAAATAGAATTTCATAAGGTGACTTGTGATTGAGGGAAGGTGTTAGGAATAGATTAATAAGGTAGGTAGCTGTGGAAAAGGCTTCGAACCAAAAAAATTTAGGTAAAGAGGTATGAAGAAGAAGAGTAAGCTCAGTTTTAATAATATGACAAATTTTACGCTCAACAAGTCCATTTTCTTATAGGGTATAAGGGCATGAAATGCAGTAAGATATGCCATGAGAGGCAAGGTAAGTGGTGAAAAAACCTTTGATGAGTTTAAGAGATCCATCGCATTGGAAATTTTTAATTATAGTAGAGGAGATTTTCAACATTAGCTTTGAAGAGTTGAAATTGATAAAGTGCTTGATTTTTGTGGGTTAATAGAAAAATCCAGGTATAGCGACTAAAGTCATCAATGAAAATAATACAGTAACAATAACAGGAAAATGAAGGGAATGCTGATGGACCCCAGATATTATAGTGAATAATTTGTAATGGCATAGTAGAAACACGAGATGATAAAGTAAAGGGAAGATGTGTACTTTTGCCTAATAAACATGAAGTGCAATTATTCAGTACATGTGATGACAATTTGAAGGGAAGAGATAACTAGTGAGTATGGCTAAACAAGGATGACCTAAATGTTCATGCCATAGGTTGAGTTGAGTGGAAGTAGCATAAAGGGCAACGGGATTTCTGAAGTGGAGTGTGACCTTCATAGGATGGAGATTATTGTGGATGGATCCCGTGAATAGAGGTATCTTGGTACTGAGATCCTTCACAATGTAACCAAATGGGTTAAACTCAATAAGACAAGAGTTATTTTTAACAAACTTAGCTATAGAAAGTAAATTGGTAGTAAGATTAGAAACAGTTAAAATATTATTAAGATGAAGGGGACAAGTTGGAGTAGATAAGATGACATTACCAGTGGAAGATATAGGTAGAGTTTGTCTATTACCGACAATCACTTGATTTGGACCATTGTAAGGAGTTTTAGATTCGATAAGGTGAGGATCGGGTGTCATGTGATTGGTTTCTCTAATGTCCGGAAGCCATTCAGTAATAGTGCTGGAAGTAAAGGTAGGAGGATTTGAAGGATTGTGAATGTTTAAGGCAGTAAAAGCAGAGGAAAGGCTGTTTGGATGAGGTGAGGAATTTGAGGGACAATTTTGAGATGCAGAGTAATGGAAACGACAATGAGCGGCAATATGACCCCATTTCCAGCAAATTTGGCAACGAGTGGATTTATTGTGGGTAGTGGACCATTGGAAATAATGTGATTAGGTTGGGTATTAGTGATAAAAATGGTTTTTATGCTGTTGAGTTGGGTCTTGAGACTGGTGGGCTTGGAAGTGTGGAGACGAATAAGTGGCTTGAGGATTGAGCTCATTTGTATTAAAATTAGAGAATCCATACAGGTTGAGTCCATGCGTGTTCGAGTTTGTCGAAGAAGAGCCTTGGAGATTAGGGTTGACACCCGTGCATCCCAGCCAAGACGCCCTGAGTGCTGCCGCGTCCATTGGAGAAGGATGACCTGTGACTTGCATAAGAGACAACAAATGTTGAGTCGGAGGGAGAAGAATGAAAAGAGAGTAACCTCTGTTTGTGAATGAGGAGTTTTGCTCTGAGCTCGCCAAAGTAAAGTAGAGATTCTTGGTGTTCGATGGTGGTGATAAAGAACTCATATTTCGACGGTAGTCCATTCAAGGTGAGAAGCACTAGGTTTTCATCAGAAATTTTGTCACCAATGGCAACAACTTCATTAGCTGTAGCAGAAATTGAGGCAAGAAATTTAGTAATGAAGTTCGGTCCTTTCTTCAGTGTGTAGAGTTGATGCCAAAGTAGAGATCGTTGTGAGTTTGATTATTGCATTAAGTGACTTTCCAGAGCAACCCAAAGATCTCGTGCAGTGGTACAACCGGTTGCAAGCCTTGTAATGGAGCTAGTCAGAGAAGCGGTAAGAAAGCAGCATACTAGTCTGTCAAAATTTTTCCATTTGGGAAAGTTTGAAGAATCATCATCCGGTGTTGTTATTGAACCATCAATGTATTTAACAAGATCATAAGTGATAAGGACAACATGAACTTGATTTCGCCAGATGAGGTAATTTGTTGAATTCAATTATGTAGTGATGAAATTTGTGATCTGATTGAATAGTAAAGTAGGAGAATTGAGGTCTACCATTTGAGATGTATTTTGGGTTTTGCAAATTTGTGTTGGATGTGTAGCAGAAACAATGTTGTCGTATGTTTTGGGTTGTGGTAAGTTGATAGGCTCAATAGGTGTTTGATGAAAGTTCTGGCTGAATGCTAATTGTGTGGGGTTGGTGAGATGATTATCGTATCAGCTCTGATACCATGATAATAGAGGGAGCAGAAATTGATATGTGAATATATATTTTTTCTTATATGTTGATGAATAACTTTACACCGTATTTACACAAGTTTGATATTTAAGTTGTTGAAATAATATCAGATAAGATACAGAAATAAATTCAAATGAGATATAAGATAATGAAAATCATGTTGGTAAAATTGTAGAAGATCTGCACATGTTTATCAATCCCGAAGGAGAACACAAACAAGGTGTCCTCCTGTTTGCTTTGCTGCCACTGCCAAGGCCATTGTCAATGGTGTCAACCCCGTTGAAGTGATCTCCATTATCCTTCTAGCTCGGTTTCCAGCTGCTAAAGCTGATATGAACTCCATGCATTTCGGTTCAATGATAGTCTCGCACATCTTCTGCGACGTGTCTTCAGTATTTCTGGTTTTCTTCGTCTTGCACTGAATCTTATGATATGATCAAGAAATGGATCAGTCAATATACTCATAAATGCAGCAAATTAAGACTAGAGTTCGTATGCAATGGATTTGACATGATGCTTCATAATAGTGCTATGGATCACGCCAATTCATTACTATACAGTAGCGAATGCAAAATGGAAATGGAATAGGTATTAGAAATTTACGTACCAGGTTTCCAATGATGAGAAACGAATGCTAGCTGCAGATATAATGGATTGATGAAGCTCGCTAGCAAATGCTTGGAACAATGGCTCCAGTTGGTTGACTTCTTAGATTTTACATATGGACTGAGGTCCATATATATGACATTTGGAATTTTGTTATTTGCAATTTGGAGTGGTAACTTAAATGTCCTAGAACCATGACAAGTGGCCTCAGAAATGTATACAATGGCCTGAATTTGCATGTATGTTAAATCGTGTGGCAGACTTTGAGCACTTTCATGTGTGACTAAACGTTTTTAAACAAAAGGGATGGTTCTTTCTGGGAGATAATAAAAGCTGGTGGAAGAGCCACTTGTCAGAGCCAAATTTGCTGCGAGGACACTTGGAACCACATCATTCCCTGTGTAATTCTTGTCCACAGTAATTGTGTTCACTTTTTATTAAATATTGGGATTAGAAAACGAAGTCTTATCCTCTGAAAAGTCAGATGAAACTGTCTCCACTTTCATTTTAATAACATTCAAACTCGTAAAGACTGAAGATTGTTCGGAAAACGAAAAATTTATTCAACCAATGATGTTGAAAGCCAACCATCCAGCGAAAGCCAAGTTTAAGGAAGTATTTACGGGTTTTGCACTAGGAAGACAGACCACTAATCTACTAGGGCTTCAATTAATTAATTGATTTCTAGAGAGGGATGTGGGAAGGATAACATATTCTCTAACAACGGACTTACCCTAGCATAGATGTTTGGTCATGTGGCAAATACCCCCACCCCTGCATTTGTTAGTTAAAAGTGGAAGAACTTGGGTATATGTCAATATTCTCAGCCCAAAAAGCAAGATACACTCGAGAGAGACATTTGACATTCATGTCAAAGCATTCCTAGGAAGTTGGAACTCATTGCAATTTTCCAGGACCCGAAAAAAAAAAGGAGTAACAATAATGCAACTATCAGTGCCACTAGGAGTCGGCTGAAGCTCCATTTAGTAGGACCATTACGTACATATACAGGTAACAGATCAAGATCTGAATTCCATTCCAAAGGCTATTTCGTCAATCAAACAAGAACTAACGATGTAGGCAATCAATTGGTATTCTACTCTTTATTTTTCACAGCATCCTGAATCACAACACAGATGAAACGAAACAAGTACAGGCTATTTAAAGGAATAGCATTTAACAACTTCAACCGATTAAATCTCTAACAAGAAAGCCCGTCAAGTTAAATGATCTTCACAATTCATTGAAAAAAAATCGCAACATTAACATTCCATGCATAATCACTACAGCAATCTAAAAAAAGGTCAAAGGCCAAGCAATGGATTATCCTTTTAGCTCTGTCTCTCCTCACTGGTTTACAGATAAATCTTAAAAATATTCGAGCATTATGATCCTTTTGAATGTAAATTATGGTGGACAACTAATTACATTATGATCCATTCTTGGGCTTCATCCAATAGAAAATTCGAGCATATTAGGAGAAAATTTTCAGAATTTGTACTTTACTTCTTATCATATTGTAAATGTAAAGCAACACAAGGCAAACAAAGCAAAACAAGGTTTATACTTGTAAAGATGCCTTAGTAGGTAATGTTGAGCCTTCCTCGCTACATTTTCTTAATTTATGGTCAAAATTGTCACATTTTCTACATTTTTGCACTTGTCCCTTTTAAGATAACTTGTTTGAATTTTCTAAATTTTTAGGCTCACTTTGTCCTCGTCCTATTTTATCTAATGGGTATATTACCTACATATCAATTGTAGGCCAAAAAATTCACCCCTAATAGGTTGTAGCATATGGTCATACACAATGGGGAACCAAGCTTTCTTACAGTAATCATCTACAAATAACTCGACCTTTTGTTTAGAATGATGAGTAACACTTATGGCATGTTTACAAAGGCATCCATATAGATCACATGCCTGACAACTACAAGTTTGTTATTTATTAATCCTCAAAGTAGGATTGTCATTACTCCTTGAATCTTCATATGCCCATCTCCATTATACACTATTCTCTATTAGATTGCATCTTTTTTATTCTTTTCCAACTTCATACAATTATTTGTGCAATATATGTCTTCCATCTATATACAAATTGTTTGCAAATCAAACTGTAACTCTATTGTAGATCTAGAAATACTAACTTTCAAACTGATGTATATACTTATGCAACTCGACATATTCATTGACAAATTCTATTACCCTCTTAAGTTTCAGTCTCCTCTTCACTACTTTACATATGCCTAAGTTAAAAAATATATTCAGTTTCTTTCTATATTATGCTAGTTTAAGAATAAAAATCATTAACATATTCATCTTCAATATTCCTATCACTAAACCCTTAATTGTAATTAGCTTAAGCTAACATAACACCAATACTTCCTTCATCATCATGATTATCTCTATTATACTCATCCCCTTCCTTAAAAATATTTTTAATATGTGTCTCATCCTCGCCAATAAGTTTGTCTCTTCTAGTTATAGGTAATATGTCAGGTGGAAGAACTTGTGTGTCTAACTTATATGAAACGTTAACATCAACCAACATATAATTTTTCATCAAATTGATGAGCCTAATTTAACTTTAATTTGATTGGATAAGTATCAATGACTTACTAAATCTAAACCATAGTATCCTACAGTGTACCTTGTTAACTTGAAAGTTCCCTAAGGCTTTTTCCATCTCATATATTTGGCTATAAGTCATATAATCAACATTGGCTTTTTCAAAGATATAACTTAAGTTCTAATTTGAATTTATGACCACAAAAAACCCCTTTATACCTCTATATTGAGTCATTGTAATCATGTTTGAAATCCTTAGAAAATATTCCATTAAAATTGAACAATACAAAGTATATATAAAGTAGATTAAGGAAAACTATATATTGTCAATGTCTAAGCATGTTCCATAAAGATGTTATAAGTCCATCTTAGGAGTTTTATATTGAAAATAACTCTAAGTAAGATGAAAAATTAGAAATAAGTTCAAAATATTTTAGTATATAGAAACCATGAATGCCAAGTTCAACATGTATAAAATACAACAAATAATGCAACAATATATAATGAAATTTTATATGCCATAATATATTAGAGTAAATAAATTGGTTAAGAGATGGTGACTTGTATAATTCTATCTTGACATAGAAGGCTCCCATAAATTGGTTAAGAGATGGTGAATTCAACACTAAATTCTTCTAAGGCTCATAAGGGATTTATTTTTGCAGCTAATAGGTATTGAAGAAAGTTCCAATGAAGCTCGCTACATTAAAAGATTATTTGATGATCCTTTATCTAAAAACACTATAAGAGTTACTATCTACTCCTTTCACTAATATGGAAGTCAAAGAGATCTTATTTGGCTTACATCCTTCTAAATCTCTAGGCCTGATGTGTGTACTAGGGGTTTTTCAACAAATCTAGGAGATAACTAGCAATTTATTCATATAAGTTGTTCTAGAGTTCTTATCTTCTTGTAAGATGTTGAAGGAGATTAATCATACTTATTTATGTCTTGTTCCAACTTCATTGGCATACTACAGACTATCTTATGTTGCAACACTATCTATAAGGTAATTGCTAAACTCCTTGCCAATATGTTGAAAATTTCCTTAAAGATAGTGGTAAACTCAACTCAAGGTGCATTCATACAAGGAAGGTCTATAAGGGATAATATTCTTCTTGTACAAGAGATTTTGAAAGATTATAACTCTGGGAAAACTATTAAAAGCTACTACTATAAGATTGACTTCTTTAAGGCATTCGAAGTGTCACTTCATACAAATATGCCTAGAAGCTCTTGAATTCCCTACAAAATTCATTGAATGGATCTGATATGCTTAAAATTTACTTCAATTGGTATACTTGTAAATAGGATTCCTACTAAGCCTTTATCTTGTGCTAAAGGAATAAGACAAGGGGATCCTCTTCCGCCTAATCTATTCACTCTATTTATGGAAGGCCACTTTTGAATTATCTATAGTAGATTTCACTATCACCATAAATTTAGTGTTTATCTCACCCAATTGATGTTTGCAGATGACTTAATTCTTCATTCAGGAGCTGAAACTCATTAAGTGATGATGCTAAAGGAACTTCTTAACCTACTTTCTAGATCGTCAGGATTAAAAGTGAATGAAAAATAAAGCAGATTGTATTGCTCTAAATATGTGAAGATTGTTGATGAATTTCCAGGATAACTGAGCTACCACTTCAAACTCTTCCTCTAAAATATCTTGGAGTCCCAGTTTCGCATACAAAGCCTAAATATTGTGATTGTATCTCACTTATTGAAAGTATCAAAGCCAGAGTTAATGTGATAGGATTGAATTATCTTATATTTTCTTATGTATTTACATGTGATTTCAATCCAATTTTTAATATAAAATGCTCAATTTGTGTTCAATTTGGGTTGACTACTAGGTTGGATATGTTGATATATATTTGAGATCAAAAAGAAAAAATATTCAAAAGCAAATTAGAGCACAAATGTTAAACAAGAACAAGGTGGAAACGGCAACAAAATTGAAGGAAACACTTACGTTTAATGCATATATACGCTATGTTTACGCTGCATTTACGTAGCATATGCTACGTTTACACAGGAGGTTTTAAATTTGGAGCAACATTTTATTTGTCCCATCATGAAGCTATAGTGCGGCGCAAACAATAGAGACAGGGGCGGCGTGAAGCAGACATGAAGCAAGAATGCAGGAGCGTTATGGGTGCAGCAGCCAAGTGTGGAGAGGCATAGGTGTAGACGGTTGGAGCTGTGGCTTGGCTGAAGAGAGGAGAAGCATGGCTTGCTAGTGTGGAGAGATGGTGGATGCAGGTGTGGAGAGAAGTTCGTGAATAGAGTGTAGACCGGAAACTCTCCATTTTAATTGTCCATCATCAATACACAACATAATAAAGAAAAGGAGAAGGCATATGGAGAAAAGGACTCACTCTTGGAGCAGGAAAATGAAAATGGAAGGCTAGTTTTTCGACGCTGGTTCAACAGGATTATCGATGCCAAATCACAGTTAAGCTAATTTTTATCATTTTAAAGTTGTAATTTTTTTGGATTGTTGAGTTGTTGGTATTGACTTGATTGGTTTTGGGATAATGATCTTAATATGTTATTTTGATTGTTTTATCTCGAACCTATTGCTAAAACATTGATTGTAATCCGTAATCATTACTTTTGATGTTTGTGAGTAGCATCTAATGATCTTTAATCGTTAAGGACAATATAACTTAGGTTAGATAACCCGAACATGTGAGGTTACTGCCTATATTAATCATTTTCTAATTCATAATGCGACTGCCAAATTGAATCTAGAGATTGTATCCTAGGTTATTCGGTAGTTAGGTTTAACTAATGATTGTATCTTGATTAAATACAACCTAAGGGAAAAATGAGATATGTAGAGCATTCTATTAATCTCACATCAATAGTCCAAAAAGAATTGTAAAAACTTTAGAATAAAGGAATATGCTTGACTGTGTTTAGGCTGAGATTGACCCTTAGAACTGGACCTTACTTATACTCAACACTTTTCTCATTTTTTATTATTTGTTTTAATTTGTTTTCAATAGTTTACTTTTACTTTAATTTCTAAATTGTTTGAAATCCAAAAACCCCCCATATACTTTCCTTGCATCAACTAATTTCGTTACGAAAAATAACCAAACATTCTTTGTGGATTCGATCCTGAGTTACCATAACTACAAATTTTAGTGTACAGAGTCAGGTAAATTTTGTAATGCACTCGACACGTGCTGTCATAATGCTTGGCAAAATAGATTCTAGTCACTTGTTACAAGGGTCACTTTGATAGTTTCAGTACTTAGAAACCTTTATGTTCATTGGATCTCTCACATCATTCTTGTTGAACCCCGCTTCCGAAGCTTAACTCTTGAACCATAAAACGTGAGCGTATTCTAAGAAATCACCTTAATCATTATTGGTTCATCTTTTTGATCTGATACCATAAGTGTTGGGCTCCCCACCCTCGCGAGACACATTGCCGACTTCCTAAGTGACATCCAAACATGCATCCCACAAGGCGGCGGGCCCCCACCAATTAGTCATCATAATCAAACGGTTTCTCCTATTTCAGAATAGCTTTTGAGAAACTTCAAATCAGAATTTCAATTTGACTTCATCATAACATTTGTTCCCCATTGTCTTAAGTTTTTAATGGCACCAAAATCATTCAATTTGATTCAAAAATCTGAAAGTTATAGCCTAAACATTTTCGAACTATTATTAAAATAAAACAGTACACTATATTCAACTTCTATCTAGAAATTGAAAGTCATACAAATTGAATTAAAATTAGATTTCTTCATATAATTTGTAGCTCTATGTCTCTATTTTATTTAGAAATAAGAATCATCACATTTGGAGCTTTACAGATCAAGAAATTATCAAAATACTAAAGCATGTTTACTAAAATATCCAATTCATACTCTTTCAATTGATACCCTTAATTTGATTTGATCAATCTTTTTCTAATCAATACGAAAAGCTATAAATTTTCATGAAGAGATAGAGAAATGTGCTAGGAATCTAATGCTTTAAAAATCAGGTCATTTGGAGGTCAGATGACAAAATTATGGTCAAAAGAGTGGAACATGTTCAGGTTTGGGCAGGATTGGTGGGTCGCGATCATGCAAATGCGGGATCGCGACTTACGCGAGCACGCCATAGTGTTACGATCGCGACGATGCATGATCGCGACTTGCGCAAAATTTCTGCAGAATCGTGATTGGGACTTCCTCTTATCTTTTCTTCCTCCAACCTGTCTTAGTAAAAATGACATAATTGTAATTAGGAATATCAGATTAAGTTCATTCAAAGACCGTTTTGAAGAAGACTTCTAGACCTACAACTTCTATGAGACTCCAAAAAGATATTTTGCCTCTAAAAGGGTCAAAATTTCACAATAATATTTCTGTCCCGAAAGTCCATCCTATACAGCATCACAACTTCTAATAATCATATCTCTTAACTCCAATGCCCAAAAATTTCATATTATATACCATTGGAAAGCTAAAAGAAAGATCTACAACTTTGAAGAAGACAATTTTATCCAATTTAGCCTAGATCAATACTGTTTTTTCCCTTGAAGTCAGTATATAATTTTTACCTTTATGAAAGACTTGAAAATTTTCCGAACTTCACTTCCTCTAACGCAATATCATTCATAACAATTCAACTACCAAATTGATTTCATTAAACCCTCAAATCTCAATTCATATGGCTCATCACATTCAACTCCATCTCATCCATACACAAATTCACAATTCAACTTAACCATCATTCAAACTCAAATTCACATATCAACTTAACAATCATCCATACACAAATCCATATTTCATTAACATCATAAAAATAAGAGTTTACAAAGCTTTAATGACATTCCAAGCCATATTACATCATCAATATCAAAAATCTGAAATATAAAAGATACAAAATCCCATAATTCTCGACATGTGTCTAAAGTCTTGTTTTTACATCAATCTAACTTAAAATACAAAATATTCATAATTGAACAAATGCCTTGAATCTCTTTTACTCGATCGTTTCTCATCACCTGGAGATAGGAGTGAAAGGGGGTGAGCTTGAAAGCTCATGGGCACCAAGTTTATAACGAATAACAAGCAAAACCGTTTAAACAGTTCATTGTCATAGAAAATTCTTATTGAGTCATAAAATAAATGTTTGTCAAAATTCTTATCAAGTAATCAAAATCACAAACAACAAAATTTATGCATTTTTCAACTTATTCGCAAATCATAAACACATACGCACATTAGAATAGTTTGGGTAGATCCATAAACATGACGAACTACACAATTCTACATAATGATCTTATGTAGTCGTAAACTTAAGGGAGTCCATGAAGGAGCTCCATGCCATTAGCGGGCAGGCAGGAGAAGCCTTTAACTTGGTCAACGTGCACGTGACATTCTTGAATGGACTACGCCAAACCCACATAATATGTAATTCATGAACTGAAAACATTTTGCCTAGATGGAACATTTTTTAAAACTTGTCTTTCATGAGCATGACATATTTCATATGCATTTCTATCATCATTTCAAAATTCGTCATCAAAATTCATACACCAAAACATGTAGCACTTTCACAAATCATTCAAAAGCATTAAATGCAACATTTATGAAGTAATTGAAATCAATTTACTTTCTTGATTTGGAAAAAAACATCAATGACTCATTACTCAATTATAAACATGAAACGCTTGATTTCCTTACTTGAAACTTTGCTAAAAATGTCTCTCCCTTTGTTCTCCTTGCCTCTCTTAATTTCCTTCATCAAAGGCAAAATCTCCCATTCAATAGGAATTCCAATTGGAGAACCCATAAGACATATTTTGTAATATCCCGTTCCCCTACTAAGGGTTAGAACCCTAACGATTTGGTGCACGTGGGATTAGAGGTTTTGAAGAGGGTGTGAGAGAATTGTGTGTCCGTCAAACGGACATGGGAGTCCGTTTAACGGACAGCTACGAGTAAATCGAAATACTTTGGATGGCTCATGTCCGTTTAACGGACATGCAGGTCCGTTTAACGGACTGTCTCGGATGAATTTGGATAGCCTGGCCAGTTTATGTTCGTTTAACGGACATACAAGTCCGTTTAACGGACATCCACGGGGCAACTTTATTACACCATATTTGTGATCGTTTTAAATTTGGTACATGTGGTCTTAAGTGAGATTTTGATAAAAATGCATCATATTTGGATAGACATGGATGAATTGGATTTTTGCACACATTAAAATCATTGACCATGCACTCAATTGACATTTACCGGGTATAATTGGTAATAAATGGGATTGCTTTGAGAATTTTGAGTTGGGGTTATTGAAAATTGATTTGGAAAGTGACATTGTTAATTTTGTATTTTTGGAGAATTTTAGGAAATTTTCCTGAAATTTTTGGAGATAATTCCTGGACTAGGAAAAATGCCAAGCGACAGACCAACTGATAAGCGGTATTAGAATTTATTGTCAAATATTGGAATTTTGGATGTATGATTTTAGGAATTATGGACAAGTGTTATTTATTGGGAATTGGGTTTGAAATTGATGAGTTTATGAGGAAATTACAAGT
>JAOTAZ010072946.1:0-15342 GCA_025629785.1 Erythroxylum oxycarpum | reverse complement strand
AGCGAAGGGTTTAAAGACTGGGACGAGTCTACTGCACTGGCCAAAGGAGTCCGTTCATAAAGTTTGAAAATGTATTTGTTTCGTTGTTTGGGCATGTACATATTCTTTGGATTTCTGTTCTGAGATTTCTGATATGTAATATATGTGTGTGATGTTTGGTTTATTTGTTCTGTCTTGGGTGGCATCCATGTATCCTCCCAGGGGGTATTTGGGTGTTACATGCTTACTTTTCTATTTTTCAATTAAAAAAGTTAGTGAAGTCCACTTTCAATTAGTTGTAATTGTTAGCTTTTTTTTTGTTAAGTTAGAAGAATTTATAAAAATATAAAAGTTACATACAAAGATGGAGTCTGCTCAAGCAGTGTTGCTGAAAACACTAACTGGTGACTCTGTTATTAGCTAACTCACTTTCCCTAGCAGTGGACACTAATTAAACATAGTCTTTTGTAGCACAAGAGGACCAACAAAATACATCTTTGAATGCTACTTCACTTCCTTCTCTACCTTACAGCTCACTCTCGCACCCAGAACAAATCAACTCTCAGTTCTCTAACCAATCCACACATAATGACCACAGTTGACCAGACAAATATTAACCTCAACAAACAAAATCATCAAGCTCAGTTAAAGCAACACAGTCATATAAGAACTAAGTTCCATAGCTGAACTTCAACTTCCTTAGCCAAGATTGGATTGCTACCTTTACGTTTGTTTATCTACAAGAATCAATAGTTGATGATGTCGCTGGTGTAACCTGGAATCCTCCATAGGTGATGGTTTGCCAACTTTGGAAGATGGTAATTTCTTGGCAATCGTCTTTGCTGTGCCGAGGAAGACCAAGTCCATCTAATGCCAGATTTCTAATTGTAATCAAGATATTTCCTGAACCTGTCCTCTCTATTGCTATTTAGACTGGAGGAAAGTTAGATCGCCAACTAAGGAAAGTTGTATCGCCAATTAACCCCTGTTTGATCTTCCAATGGAGACACATATGCTACTGAGCCAATGATATTGTTGAGCTATCAAACGTGCAGAAAAATGTTAGTGAAATAGACACCTATTGAATTACCTCCTCTTTGTGGTTGAGCTTAGAAGTTCCCTAACTTGGGAGATTACTCTGAGGTACATACTTCCAACATCCTTGGCTTCATCTTTGAAAATTCTTGCATTCCTTTCAGCATAAATATGGTAAATCGTAGTAGATAGAAGTACTGAGAAATTATTAAAGTCTGAATTCCTAGTTTTGGAAGCGGTATTAAACCAAGTGAGAATAACATAAAGGTTTAGCTGATTAGGAAGGAGTAAATGAAAGTGTAAGGGGCATTAGGCCCAAATGGATTTAGCGAATATACATTAAAAGAATAAGTGGTCAATGGTTTCATGAGCCGACATACATAAGGAACAATAGTTAGGAGTTTGGAGGTAAGAAAGTTTGTCTCGAGTTTGTAACTTTTGAAGGAAAGCAAACCACAGGATAAAAGAGCACCTAGGTCTACTGTGGTTAGACCATACTAGCTTGTACTAAGGAACTTCCTGTAAAGGGGCTGATTCATTAGTGTACTGTCTTGTGGGTCTAGCTAGCCATTCCAGACAATAAGATTGAGAACTATTTGGGAGGTAGCAAGGTGTTTCAAGGTTCTTGATGAGTTCTATGGAAACCTCATGCTAGTTTTATTTGGTCTCCATTCTTTTTTTAATGCTGATTATTTTTAGATATTTCAGTTGTAATTGTAAGTTCATAATAGGTAGTTCCAATTATAAATAACCTGATGTTAAGTTTCTTATTAACGTCATTGATGTGTCTTGTCTCATTAGATTTTTTTACTTGTCACATAATTGCCATGTGTCCTCTATTTATCCAACTAATTATTAATTATTTTATTAAAAATTAAAATATAAAACCTAATGCTCTTTAACCCTGCTATATTTTCTGCTTCTTTTAGAAAGTCATCATTATGGGAATCCATAAGAAGTCCTAAGATCATCTGATCAACCACCAAATACGTGTCATCCTATGACTTTTTGTAACACCCTACTCCCGCGCGACCGAACCCGACATCGACGGTGATATCCAAGTCCGTGCCCCGCGAGGGTGACGTGCTAAAACACTTATTTAGTAATCGGTATACTTTTTTTGAACAATATATGCGAAACATTGAACTCTGTTCAGTAAAACTACTCCCATTGACAATGTTCCAATAGACTCTTATACTTGTTTTTGATCAATCTCTTTCAATTCAACTCCAATTAATACAAAATTTTGTGGATATATAGGAAAATGTGTTAAGAATCCATTTCCATAAGAATCAAGTCATTTGAAGCTCTAAATAAGGTGCTATAGTCAAAAGAAGCAACCAAGTTTATGATTGATTTCCAATTTAACCCAGTTTGGTGCGAAAGCCATAACTTTTTCTACAAAATTCGGATTCCTCTTGTTCTTGCGCCATTGGAAAGAAGACTTCGAGATCTACAACTTATATTAGAGCTCTCAAAGTGAGATTCGGCCTCTAAACTGGTCAAAAATATAATGAACGGTAACTGACCCGAGAAGGTCCGTTAAACGGACTCCCATGTTCGTTTAACGGACATACACTGTCCCAAGGCTCTTTTTTGGTCTGAGAAGATCCGTTAAACGGACTCCCATGTCCGTTTAACGGACATACATCACAAATACCCTTCTTTTAGCCTCTTCCAAGATTCCTACCTTCATGCACTCAACATTTAAACCCATAATCTTCTCAATTTCATCCCTTCTAACAAAAAAATCACTTTGTAACAACACAAACATCAATTTAATTTCATTAACTCCTCAATTCGCAACTCATTTCATCCTTCAATCTTAACTTTATCAAAGTTTCCATTCTTTTTCCATAACATACCTTAGTTCTACATACTAAACACCCCAAGCTCAAAGATCATTCATTCAAATGGAGGACTACATAGGTAGACACCTCAAGTTTGGCTCAAAAACATCATACTCAATGCATATTTCCTATCTAAGCAAAAACACTTAAAATGAAACACAATCATATACATTGATTCACAACAATTTCACACTCAATTTCTTAACTTCATGCCAACATTTGGGACTCTTCAAGATGGAATTTATAATCATCATCTTCATAAGACTTATAGCCAAATATCTCTAGGTTCATTTAAGCCAAAACTCAACTCATTTAGACAACTATAGAAGCAATTATGACTAACAAAGTGGAGCATACATAAGGATCAAACCTTTACAATTTTCCATATTTTTCTTCAATTATTCACCCTTAACATTTAAATCATCTAAGCTACCTTATACCTAAATCAACACTTTCCTTCTTTTTTTCCATCAATCACTACTCAATTCAAGTCAAGCAATCATTCACAAACAATTCAAAAGCTACAATTTATCATGATCCCAAAACAGGGCATATACATGTATATATTCAACCAATCCCTCCTTTAACACATCATCCAATTTCTAACTCTCTCTTTATACATTTCCATGACTTAGGCTCAACATACACACTCAAAACACAACATGAACCACTATTAGCATCAAGTTAAAACACATACACAAACCCTTCACAAGCATAATTCAATCATCAATTCCTCATCATGATAGCTTCAAATAACCATACATATAACATGAAACATGATACTTACTTAATTAAGTCACTTAATCTTCAAATTCTTCAAGGAAAACACCAAGACCTAGCTTGCTCCACCACCCACGAAGATCACCATCTTTAGGGTTGGAAAGTGAACAATTTCTTTGATGGAAAGAAGAGCAAGGTGGAAGATGTGTAGGATGTTCAACAACAAAGGAAACTAGAGTGATCAAAGCTCATGAAGAAAGGGAAGAAGAGAAGCCACGAAGATGGGAGAAAAATCACCAAAAATGTCTTCCAAGGAGAGAGTGTCGTGAGAGAGTATAAAGATGAGCTTAAACTTAGAGTCTTTGAATTAATACATGGCCAATAAGTTGCCACATGGTAACCTCTCAAGCAACACAATCTAATTTTCTTCTTAATCTAATCACTTCAAGCCCAATTTCCCATAAATTCCGCTTGTCAAAAATTCCTATAGCCATACATCCAAAATTCAATACCATAGACAGTAAATTCTACTACCAGTTGGCAGTTGGTCTGCCACATGGTATTTTCCTAGTCCGGGATTTACCCCCGAAAAATTTCAGAAAAATTTCCTAAAATTCTTCAAAAATGTAAAATTAGCAATTTCACTCTCCAAATCAATTTTCAAGATCATTAACCCACAATTCTCTAAACAGTCACATTTATTACCAATTATACCGGGAATGTCCATGAATGCATGTACAATTATTTTTATGTGCAAGGATTCCCTATTCATGTACATGTGTACCATATCTAATGAATGAGCATGAGATGTGTTGTCCCAATTTCTTTGATTGATCTCACATATACCAAATTTTTTTAGGATTCTAATCCTTTGTGTGGAACCGGGATGTTACAAGTTGCCCACCGTGGAGAAAGAATTAAAGTACATCTCGGCGAGCTTCTTGAAGGGCACTATGCCGCGGTGACGAACTAGATCTCCACTGCGCAATAAGTAAATCATGCCGCGGTGAGCGATACCACGTCGTGGCTAAACTTCCCAAACACAAAATAAGAAAAAGGGAAACAAGTTCTAATTGATCCTAAGCTCATATGCAATCCTTTCATGACAAAACAACATGCAAGGCACCATCTACACCAATTTCTTCCACCATGCAACATGTATCGTGCATCCACAAAGATTCAGGATTTCGAAGGAAAGTTGAATTATTGAAACAACTAAACTTAAATCCTACTAAACTAAACCTAATCCTACTAATTAAGTTTCTCCCCCAAACTTAGTCAACATACTCATGCATAACAATATCATTCTAATTCCAATCAATTTGCACAAATATATTTTAAGTGAAAGAAGAGAAACAACCTGGTGCTTAAGGTGGGTCTTTGAGCTCCTGATGGACGCCTGGCTTGTACCCAGGCTTCAACGAGGCAGCTTGACTTCCTTCTAGCCCCATGCCAACGTCCACACTTCGTGGTTTACCAGAAACATCAGTAACAAAAATCTCTCCAAGGAATCATTAGTCAAAGGATTCACGGATCGTTCAAAGTCAATACATGCATCTTCCACAACCATATCAAGCATATTAACTCCTAGAAGTGAATAGTCCTCATAGGGGTGCTTCATAGCTTTATACATATTGAAGCTTACCTGTTGGTCACCTACCTCTATGGTGATCTTACCTTCTTTCATGCTGATGATGGTACTAGCTGTCTGTAAAAAAGGTCACCCGAGAATTAAAGAAGTATCCTACACTACTTCATAAGACATATCAAGTACATAAAAATTAACAAGAAATACCAAACCTTTTACCTGGACCAAGATTTCCTCAATGATGCCCACTAGATACCTAAATGATCTACCAGCCAATTGTAAGACAACAGATGTGGGTTTCAAACTCTTTACTCCTAAGGATTGATAGACAGGTTTTGGCATCACATTAATAGCGGCCCCTAGATCTAACAAAGCTCTTCCTATAGTTACCTTCCCTATAGTGCATGGATCCGGGGTCTTGACATTTCATAGGTATTTGAGGTTTAAACATGGTGGACACATTCGAACTCACTTGGACTCTCTCATTAGGCCTAAACTTTCTCTTGTTCGTGCACAAATCCTTAAGGTATTTAGCATAGGCCAGAACTCTTTTCACTAAATCAAGTAAGGGGACATTCACCTCGACTTTTCCAAACAGATCAATTATTTCCTTTTCATGCTTAATCTCAGTCATACATTTGCTCATTATATATGAATTTGAAAAAGGAAGGTCTTGAAGATTTACCTACTTACCTTTGGTTTCATGCTTGCTTGATTCCTCATGCTCAACTTTGTCCTTGAAACTTTCCGAAGTAGCTCCTTTGTCCTTGGATGGAAACATCCTCTTCCTTAACACTCTTAGATTTCTTGGTTCTTTCCTTAACACTCTCAGATTTCTTGGTTCTTTCCTTAGGTTAAGGTGCTTCTTCACTCTCAATTTTCTCATCACATGCTTCCTCTTCCGGAGTATCAAACCTCACTTGTTTCCTGCTTCGAAGAGAAATTATGTTGAGGCTCTTCAGATTCATTACAGAGTTGGAAGGAATTGTTCCACTGCTTTTCTCTTGATTCTCACTCATGTTGTTAGACAACTGAGTGACATATGAGTTGATATTTTCCACTTTGGTCTCCCATTGTTCCATTCTTTTCTCCAAAGCATTGAACCGAGGTTTTGGAAGAATCTTGTTGAATGAGATTTGCCATGGCATTGAATTGACTAGTGTTAGAATTCCTCTCTTCCTTCATCAAAGTCATCATGTTGTGAAGCAATTGATTGGTGTCCTCTTTGCTAGAGCTTGTTGCTGGTTGGGGAACTGGTTATTGGAAGTTCCATCTCCTCCTCCTTGTTGAAATCTATTTGGAACTCTGCCCTCTTCATTTCTCCAACTGAATCTAGGATTAGCCTTCCATGCTTCATTATAAATGTTGGAGTATGGATCCCACTTCTGATTTGTTCTTCCTGGGTATACTGTTGACACCTCTTCATATCGTCCTGGGCATACATTCGATATATGCATAACCGACCCACAAGTATCACAACTGGGTGCGATAAGATCCATTGAAGGCGATGGGCGATGCACATTTAGGTTCTTCAATTCAACAGTGATGAAAGATAGTTGCAATGTTATCCTATTTTCCAGTGAGTTCACCTTCGATTCCAGACTTTCCATTCTCTTAGCTTGAGATGTTAAAGCTCCTAGTTCATGCACTCCTCTGAAATCTCTTACACTGTACTGTTGATGATTTAGAGCCATCTTCTTTATCAAGTCCCATGCTTTCGAAGCCGTAAGATCAATCAAAGATCCTCTAGATGCCGCATCCAACATACCTTTCTCTTAACTCTTTAACCCATCATAAAAGTGTTGCACTAATTGCTCATCAGGAATTTAGTGATGGGAGCATCTTGACAGTAGGTCTTGGAAGCGATTCCAACAATCATACAAAGACTCATCATAATATTGCCTTGCTGAATAAATCTCCTTCCTCATCGATGAAGTCCTAGACGCTGGAAAATACTTCTCCAAGAAAGCTTTCCTTCAAATTGGCACAGTTATGATAGGCATTCGCCACATGCCTTAAGAGGCTCATGCACCACTCTTGTGCCTTTCCTTCCAGGGATAGATGAAAAACTTTCCAGAGAACTTGGTCTAATAACGCTCCCACTGGTTTCATACTCTGACAGATCATCAACAATGACTGTAGGTACATGTATGGGTCCTCTGCTGCCAACCATGGAATTTAGGAAGGGAATTAATCAATAAGCCTTTTACTTCAAAATTAACATCAAAATTAGGGCAAGCAGCAGTAAATGGATCATAGTTCATGTCAGAAGTTATCGCTTCCCTAATAGTTCTATGTCTTTGATTCCTATTGTTCTCTCCTACTCTCTCATGGTCACCATTTCCTCCATTATCACCATTTCTAGGTTGATTTGTAGGAAAGTTAGGATTTTGCATAAGATTAGGATTCTCAACCATGTTCTCTCCTTCTTCTTCAACTACCTACTTCTCTCTTATTCTTTCCTCTCTTTCCTAATCTTCCATAATCGTCTCTCGATTTCAGGTTGGAAAGGAACAAGTCTAGCTTTCCTGGGCATGCATAAAAACAATTCAAAGAAGAAAAGAAATTGTAACAAAATTTACTCACAATCACACAAAATCAAATAAAAAGTGAAATGTGAAGGATGCGAGTGTATGAAGTGTAAATGTATGTATGAAGATATGTATGTGTGAGAAAGATTGCTAAGTATGGTAACTCAAAGTTTGAAAGCATGCTTTTGTTTGTGTTTTCTAAATGTGTGTTATGCAAAGGAAAATTAAAAACTATACTATGGACAAGTACGAAAATTAAACTATCCAAAATGCAATGTAAAAGAAAAAGTTCCTATTATCAATGACAAACAAAGATGACAATGGCTAACTTAAAGAAAACCAATTTCTTGGTTCCCCGGCAACGGCGCCATTTTGATCGGCTCTTTCCATTGATCTTAAGATTACTCCCTTGTAAATGTAAACCGAATCAAAAATTTAATTCCAAGGATTGCAATATAGGATGCATCCTCAGGTCGTATCACTTAATCGGAACCTAGCGAAAAAGGTCTAGCTAGACAAATTGTCAAAAAGGCAAACGAAGTTGATAAAATGGGGGTTTGGATCATTAGTAGGAATTAAGAAAATTTAACTAAATTAAAGAAGAATGTATTAAAAAAATTATTTTTGGATTTTTGGGAAAATGGAAAGTGAAAACTCAAACAATAATCGAGTATGATAAAGTCCTCTTGAAAACAAGCTTTGGCTATCGTGGTTCAAAACAAATCTTTTGGGAGTGAAATTCACTAAGTTTTTTTAATAATAAACATTAAATAAGTCTTTAAGTCCATGGTTTTAATCAATGAACTCCATTTCTTAAAACCTTGTTAAATGCATCTAAGTGTGCGAAATGGACAAGTTAATGCAAGTGGTCAAATTGGATCAAGTATAATCTCGATATCAAATACAACTAGGCAGATAAAAGAGGATTAACACAATCACCACAAAGGCATATATGAAACTTCATATATTAAGCATCAAAGTTCTACATATAAGCAAATCCATAACACAAGACATTGTTCAACACTTGATTAAACTTTAACTAAGCTAATTTAACTACACGATCGTAAACCCTAACTCAGAAATTTACAACTATGCTGTTAAACTTGACAATATAAAATAACTACCCTTTGAAGCCTAGTGAACTCAAGCCATTGCTACATCTTCAAGAGGGAATGGTGATCTAGCCATGCATGACTTCGGACATTTTCACAACTGCAAAAGTTCCGATGTCACCCACGGTAGCAGCGACGACAAATGGTGAGGTTGGTTAAGCAGCTAGTCGGAGGTTATGGATGATGGTTAAGGATGAGAGGAAAATGATTACCGGGTGTCGGTCGAGGGTTGTGTCTCTCTACTTGGTGCCAAATCGAATCCCCCATTTAACCTAATTTGGAATGATTTTTAAAGGATGGGTCGCGGGTCGTGTCGGAATGGTGAGAGAATTTTCCAATTTTAGTCCAGATACCAGACTGTTCACCACGGTGACGAGAGAGTTGCTCCGCAGTGTGCACTTTCTGGATCACTCACCACGGCGAAATAATTAATTAACGCCACGGCGAGATATTCCTTCATGGTGCGTCGCGGTGGGATAATTAGTTTACGCTGCAGCGAGCTTTCTTCATGGTGCGTCGCGGCGGACATTCTGGAACTCACATCCTCATGTAGACTCATTTGACTCCTTTTGGCTCCTTAGACTCCTACAATCAAAAATAGCAATTTACAGTATCAATTGTCCTTAGAAAAATTTATAATGCAATTAATGTCAATTTATAACAATTTTTACTATCAAATAGAATAAAATATAAACACACACTCAAGGACTAATTTAAGCACAAAATCAAGAATTAAGAGTCAAAAAGTATATTAAAAGCTATGAAAGTGTTGCCAATTTATATAATAAACTTGGGCTCAATCAACCACCCATTAATGTTAAAGACATACGAGCATTCTTAGGTCAAGCAAGATTTTGTAGTCATTTTATAAGGGTTTTTTTATAGCATTCTTAGGTCAAGCAAGATTTTGTAGTCATTTTATAAGGGTTTTTTTTATATTATTGCTAGAACTCTAATAAGTAAGTACCTTTTAATTTTGATGGAAATTGTGCATCAACGTTTAACAAACTTAAGGAGGTACTGACATTAGCACTAATTTTAATGTCACTAGATTAGACACTACTATTCAAAGTCATGTGTTATACTAGTGACTAAGTTGTTAGTTGCGTATTGGGTCAAAGAAAGGAAAAAAAATTACATGTGGTATATTACACAAGTAAGAAATTAACAGGAACCCAACTGAACTACACCACTACTGTGAAGGAATTACTAATTGTGGTGTATGTGTGTGAAAAGTTTCGATTGTACCTCTTAGGCCCTAAGGTGATCATTTTTACTGATCATGTTGCACTTAAATATCTTTTCTCTATGAAGGACGCAAAATTGAGACTTATTTGATGGTTACTTCTACTACAAGAATTTGACATTGAAATACAGGATAAAAAAGGATTCGAGAATGTGGTTGCGGATCACTTATCACATCTAGAAGGAGGGGAAATTGAGTAGAGCAATGATATTAATGAGTGATTCCTCAAAAAAACCTTGATGTTACTTGACAGCAAGACAACACTATAGTTCGCTGATATAGCAAAATTTATCACTAAACAGTAAGCTCCCTTATAAGTTATCATATCAATAGAGGAAGTGATTCTTAAACTACCCTTTAATTATGGGATGATTCGATTCTATATCGAACATGTAACATCCCATTCCCAAACTAAGGATTAGAATCCTAAATATGGTACATGAAAGATCAATGAGAGATTTAGAGAAATGCATCTCATGCTCATGCATAAGGTTAGCATACACGCATGTGAATTTTAAATTTTTACACATGAAAATCATTGTACATGCATTCATTGACCTATTCTAGGTATAATTGATTATAAATGTGATTATGTGATAATTGTGAATTAATTGAATTGAAAATCAATGTGGAGAATATGTGTATGGATTTAGAAATTTTGGAGAATTTTAGAATTTGTTGAATATTACTATACTAGGAAAAATGCCAATTGGCAAGTAAATGATGATGAAGAAATTTGGGAGTTGACTTCAGAACTTTAGAGATAATGGTTTTTGAAAATTCAGAGACAAATTGGAGAAAAATAGGGAGAAGATTAAATTAGTTAATTGAGAAAATAGTTAACGCTTTAGAAGCTAGATAAGTGACAAGTGTCACTTACTTTAAGTTACTTTACGATGGTGTTAGTCTTATACTATAAGATTAAGTTTGAAAGACCAAGCACAATATCCTTATCCTAGTTACCTTCTTCATAGCAATCTTCTTCAAGTTTCTTTCTAATACACAGAGTTTTTCATCAAATATCCACCAAAATTAAACTTTGATTTCCCTTATTCTCTACCACTCTGACTTTGTTATCTATTTCTTTTTCCTCAACAAAACCTGACCTAAACCATCTGTAAGATGAAGTACATGGTTGCATGAAAATTAGGGCTTCTTGATATTCGAAGATTTTGGAGTTTTAACAAGTAAGTATCATGGTAATCCTTATGAGAAATAGGAATATGAGATAAATTTGATGATTTAATTGTCATTACATGATCATGAAAATACAGGCCATTTTTATGAACACTGTGTAAATAAGATGAAAATCTGGATATATCGTCATTTCGTATATGATAATTATTCTGTTATTAGATAGTATAGAGTTGATTATTGAGTAGAAATGACAAGGAAAATATGCATGAGAAGAGTGCAGAAATTACGCAAGTGGTAGAGACATATATGCTATGTTTTCCTTTTTCACTGTATATATATGTATACATACGTGAATATTTTTGCTGGATTGGAGACATGAACCAAAAATAAGTGTAGGGTTAATGTGAAAGATAAATTTGTGATATAGAGAAGAGTTAAGATGAAATGGAAGAGTTGAAGGAACTGAATGAGTGTAGTGGAGAATATGTATAACTAGGTGCGGAAACATTTTGAAGAAAACAGAAATGAAGGCTCTGTTTTTCTTCACTGTGAATGTATGCATATACGTGAATATGTGAGTGTTTTCAGAGATGATCAAAAGAATGAATTTAGAATTGGAAAATGGTTGTAAGATAACGTTTTGAGATGATAAAGATCGTTCAGACAATCGCAACCCCTGCTATCGTCCAGACGATTGCGACTTTGAAGGTTGGAGGCTGTCGAACATCCTTCAGTATTCTAGTTGTATCTCTTTCGTCCGACCTTTGAATGACATGAGACTTAAACCGGTGGACTCGTAACACATTGCTCTACCTCTCCATAAAAAATGATAGCAATCTAAAATCATTTGAGAGAGATCGAGTGTAAAACATGGGACGGATCTGACTGAGTGTGTTTACAAATAATCTAACATTTTTGTCCTTATCTGTCACACCCGAAAGCCTTGTGCAAATTAAACAGTCTTGCTTCTTTTGACCATAACTTCTTCCCTAAACTTCCAAATGACTTGATTCTTTAACCAATAGGTTCCTAACATATTATTATATCTCTCTATAAAAAATTGGTAGCATTATGAATTGATTTGAAAAAAGATTGATTGAATGAAAGTGAGGGGACCTATTGGAATAGTATGGACTAGTAAGATTTCACTGAACATGCTTAAGTATTTTGGTTATACTTTAATTCTATCTCTAAGAATTTTAATTTTCTGAATTAAAGTCAAGTACAGAATACTGTCACAGTTAAGAACAATCTAAATTATTTACAGAATATCTTTCAAAATACTAAATCAATTTGCATGATTTTAATGTTATTAGAAACTTAAGACATAGGGGAACATGTTTTTAGAAGAAAGTGTTGCCAATGACTTTATTATTGGGATAAAAAAGAACATGTAAAGTTGACCCAAATTGATGTTTTTGGGAAAAATCTGTAGGTGATTCGATGAGTTATGAATTGTTATTTTAATGATTTCATTGAGGTATAAACCTAAGTACAAATTATACTTAGGTGAGCTATGTGATAGGACTGAATTTGTAATGAGAATAATAGAGCGATACCTGGGATTGTCATGAACATGCTTGTGCATATTTCATATACATACATATACATTTTTAAACACTTACGATTACGCCAAATTGTGATATGCGTATATTGCTTGTTATAGAGGAGCAACTGGAACGCCAACCTCCAGACGTTGTTGGAACTTCCAGGCAGTAGCTTCAAGAGTGACCAGTGAGTAACATAGACGGTCTCACTTAATTAATTATTTGCTTAAATTCAGTTTTGAATTATTTTATGAATGTGATTTGAGTGTTGATTTCGAACTATAAAATGTCCGAGGAGTTATTATTTGGGAATGTATAGAAAGTGCTACTTGTATGTGAATGTGACAGAATAAATGTTACTCAACAACGATGTTGAATGCCGAATCTTAGGTCCGATGAAAATTGTGATCTGAATGTGAATGTGCAAGCATGTGAGTGATTGAGAAATTGATATGTGAAGCATTTCTGTACATAAATACATGTAAGATAAAGGAAAGTTGTGACCGAAGTCATCAGTGAAAAAGAGCTTAAAGCTCATAATGTAAAAAGAGCCTTAGGCTCAATTGTGAATGTACCTAGTATCTATTAAGGGATATGGGACATAATTTGACACAGCTCGATATCTACTAAGGGATATGAGCTAGTAAAAAGGTACTCGGTCACAACAACAATAATAAATGAAAGTGAGTCTCATATGCATTGCATTTATCCTTGATATGTGTTCCTTATATGATTGAAATGATTATGATGATTGTTCTGAAAGTGAAATGTGATATTTCGTGAATATGAAAAGATGTGAATAAATTGTTATGTGTGTTGATGTGATGCACGAATTAAATGAACCATCGATGATGGTTACCTCATTGAGTTCGCAACACTCACCAAAATTGCAACGTTGACTTTTCAGGACCGAGAGACGACTCTAGCTCCTGAGAGACGCTACAAGCAGTGTAGACTTGTGATTGGAAAGTTTAAGTCATGGCTCAAAGGTCGGCTAGCTGGGTTTTGGACAGATTTTGTATATTTCCTCTTTCATGTAACCCTTTTGTATTAGACTATGACGATGTACATGTAGGAAATGTTGAAAGACACATTGTAGATATTAAGTTTTTATTAAATAAAATGAGGAAATTTTGGGTTTTAAAATATGGTGAATTTCTTAATGATTTTCATAAGAGAATAAAAATAGTTGATGCCATGCTAAGTGAATGCAGTGATTGAACGTAGCATACCGTTATCATAGGTTATGTACTGGAATTTCCTCAGGGTGTCCCGGTATGTACCCTAGGGTAAGGGCCGCTGAAAAAAGGATTTGACATCGTTGATCATGAGACCTTATAGATCAAATGAATGCATAAGGAGTATTTAAAGGGTGACAGCTTTTGGTCTATCAAAGCTAAGTCTAACACTTCTTGGACCACTAACCAACAATTGAAGCTTAGAGAGCCTCTTGCCAAGTAGATGAAAATTTGGTACTATGGATTCCACTAGTAATTTTGTTTGATAATTGGACAAATTGGGTTCTCTGTACTTGTATCCAAGTTTTCCCTCCCTATAACTGGTGATCCTTATTAATGTTAAGGTTAAAATGGTTATAATTAGGGGATTGTCTCATATTTTGCATAGTTCCTAAGCTATAGTCCTAACCTAAAAATAAATAAATCAATCATCTAGCTCAATAATAGTTTAGGGAAGATCCTTAACTCCGTTTGTGCTTCTTTGTTTAAATCTTCCTTATAGGAAAGCTGTTATGGTTTAAAGGCCATGTTCTTAAAGCTTCCTTCATCATTTGCATGGTGACAACAAATAGGCAAATGACCCTCATCTATAAATTCGTTTTATATTTTCTATCAAGCATTACTTGAGAGCCTAGATCACTTATTCTTCTTTATTCCCTTATTCCTTCTTCATCTAGAGATAGGTGTTAGATTGGTGTTGCTTAAACATTCAAGTTTATCTTAGGATTTGATTATCTACTAAGTATAAGGAGTTAGCTGACTAACAAAAGTGATCTTGTTACCTTTAAATTGTGTTTTAGCTACATCATATATGATGTTCAAAGGCAAAAGGAATAATAAAGTGTTTTTAACTTAAAAATGGAGTCCTGTGAGTTTTGCATACTCATTTACTTGAGGTTATATGAGATAATTATTGCTAAATCCTTTCATATTAAGTATAGTGTTGGGTATAAAACTAGGCTGAATTTACGTTAATGATACAAACTATAGATGAGGAACTGCAGAAGGTTAGTTTCTGATATTATGTGGTCAATGCCTCGTGTTGATGTATTCAACTTTATTGATTTAGTTTGTCTTAATCCTTAGTTGTTGAAGGAACTAAGATGTCCCTTTTGTCTATGTTATTTTCTAGTTTATATTTTATCCCTTTGCCCTTGGAGTTACAATTTTATCTCTTTGGAACCTTTTGTAAATCCTACATTTGTATTTTGTAAGTTATTCTTTTAATAATATTTCTTTAACTTAAAAATATTATTGAACAATTTAAAAAGTGTTTGATTTTAATTCAAAATCTAACTTCCTCTAATTAAATGAATTTTAATATATTGAAAAAATAGATTGTATTTTTTAAAAAATGTT
>JAOTAZ010072885.1:0-15368 GCA_025629785.1 Erythroxylum oxycarpum | reverse complement strand
TACAATATATAAAATAAAAATTTATATATTTATTAATTACCGGTTCAACCACGGTTCAATTTCAGTTAAACCATTAACTCTTGAATCAGTTGCTTCTCCGGTTCAATCACCGGTCCGATTTTTAAAACATTGTGTAATACTCGTACTCCCCACTTGTATCTTCATTTACAAGGAGAAGCTGGGCGTGGTGAGTTGAATAGTACAAGAGGTCAAATGCACACGTTACCACTGGTTTAATTAAACCATGCCAACTTAATTAACAAAACATAGCAATAATGTTGTAACGGATAATTTCAAGTTGAGAACAGATTTATCTATTTTGGTGGAAACAAATAATAAGGTATGAAGAAGATCCATCCAATCCAATCCAATCCCTTCATAACTCCACATCCCACGTAAGAGTGAGTATCGGAGAAAAAACAAAAACAGAAAGATCCCACCATCCACAACCTGCCTTTTTAAACATTATTGTCATGTGCCTACTGCCTAGATATTTTTCAAACTACTGCATTACTAGATAATTAAAATTAACCAAATCTGTCGGTCATATGTTGCTGATTCGTCATAATCCAAATTGCTTGTAAAAATGCCTGTAAAACTTTCATGTTCTTACCCAATAACTATCGGAACGTTATGCCCTTTTGGCTTGTGTAAATCTTAACCCGATTACTGAATGTAACTGAAGAAGAAAAACATACGTTTGCCATCATCTAGCAATCTGCAGGTTAACTTATATAGCCGACTTTCATCTCCAATACCAAACGCAAAACCATGGCTGGTGGAGATGACAGATAGTCAACTAATTAAACTTAAATCATTGAGGCTTAATTTAATTCTCAGTTAATTAAGAATAAACTATGCAAGGAACAAAGAAAGAACGCCGCATGATGATTCTGCTTTGCATGTGGTGCACGGACGCATACTCTAAAGTCCTATCTCTCTATCTCTTATAATAAATTATTCGACTTAGAGACAGCGAAAGGCCTTTGTTTATATACGTGTAAAGTGGCCCCCTTTAAATGCACAGTTGATTCCTTTTCTCTTAACTACAAGACACACCCTAAGATTGGGACCGGCGTTAAAACTATGCACCATGCCAATATGTATTTAACAAACACGTAGTCTAAGATGTCTCAACCATGTATGATAATTGATAAGGTTATCTTGTTGTGCCCTTCAGGTGATGTAAGCTCCTTGGACGCTACCTTGTCTAGGCTGCATCTAGTGACAACTAGATTTGTGCCTGAGGTGAAACCAGTTTTGATCAATCCTGCTGGAACTTTAAAACATGGCTTAGGATTAGTTTGATGTGTGATAAAATATTAAAAAATAAAAAACTCTAAAACCAAAGCCATGTGTATAATTAATGTGACAGAGGTGAGGCTAGGTGTGAGCCAAGGAGTCCAGATCCTCTGTCCAGTTTTATGGTATCATATTGTGTTCAATGAATCTCAGTCATTTATTTATGCGGACCCCACGTTAATTTATATAGGACCTACGCGGGACCCGCATAAATTAATGATTGAGATTCACTGAACACAATAAAACTGGACAGAAGATCTTGTTCCTGAGCCAGAGTCCAGATCCTCTATTCAGTTTTATGGTGTCTTATTGTGTTCAGTGAATCTCAGTCATTCATTTATGCGGACCCCACGTTAATTTATGTTTGACCATGATTGAGCCCAAGTTTACATTATTAATTAGCTACATTTTTATATCTTTTATTGCACTTTATGACTTCTAAATTGTGGTTTTTGTGCTTAAATTTGGTTTCTCATAATGAGCTCACACGATTTGCAATTTGTTGATAAAATTGTTACAAATTGATATGAATTGCATTATAATTTTTCCATGTACTGTTGATGCTGCAAATTGTGATTTAATTTCAGGGAACATAAAGGAGTCAACCATGCTAAAAAATCAACAGGTCGTGAACTAGCCAGCACGGTGCGACGCATCCAATAGAGAATTCAAGCACGTCCCGACGTATGCCAAATTCTAAGTCGCGGCGCGTCAACAGACAACCACACGTCAACAGACATGAACAAATTAGCACGTCGTGATGAGCAAGCAGTAGCCGCACGTCACGAAGAGCAAGCAGTAGCCGCACGTCATGACGTCCATTAATTCCCTTGCCGCGACGTACAGACAGGCGCCCGGACTCTAAATGGAAAGTTCTCTCACTGTATTGGCCTGGCCCGTATCCATCTATATGAAAAAATTGCCAAATTAGGTCAAAGGGAGTTTTTTTAGATCAGACAGACGATATTCGACAGAGAATAGAGAGAGAAGCATACGAGAGAAGAGAGGAGAAAGAGGGAAACAGTTCACGGTCTCACCCTAGGGTTCCCTTCGGGGTTCCCTGGGGACGATTTTTGTATATGTTTTCTTTTCTATTTTCACAGCCGACCTCCGCCATGGGTAGCTTGGAGTCGTTACGAGATGTAGGGCTTTCGGTTGCTATGCGGGGCTAGGCTTTTCTTTTCTCTTGAAGATGCAGTGACGGTTGGAGTTTACCGAGCTTCAAAGGGGAGTAGCTTAATCTGTAGTTTAGCTATGATTTATGAAGGCCTAGGTCTAGGATTCGTAACTTGTAGTGAAGCTACTTGATTATAGCTTAATCAAATGTTGAACATTTTGTGTGTTCTTTGGATTAGTAGTTTACATTGTCAGGTCCAGCTACATTGTTATGAGCTTCTGGGTTAATGGTTTATCGCTTTGTAGTTAGATTTGCTTGGTTAGAGTTTAATTAAGCATTGAACAATGTAATGTGTTATGGATTTGTTTATATAGAACTTTGTGCTTAAATATATGAGGTCTCATATATGTCCATTTGTAATCTTGTTGATTCTCTTTTATCTGCATGGTTGTGCTTGATATTTAGTTGATGCTAGGTTTCATTTGACCATTTGCATTGGCAAATCCACCGCACACACTAAGATTCTTTTTACAAGGTTTTAAGCAATGGGTTATTTGATTAAAACCTTGGACTTAAAGAATCCTTCAAGGTTCTAGGGCTTAAGAGCGCCTAACGGGTTCTTGAGAAATGGATTTGAGAGTGACAGGAGTTCATCAATCAAGACCCCGGACTTAAAGAAAGTTCTTTAAGGTTTGCCATTCAAACTTAGTGATTTCTAATCCCATCCGCACACACTCTAAGATGCGCTTAATGGGATCTTGAGCAATGGGGTTCCTTAATCAAGATCCTGGACTTAAAGAGTCCTTTAAGGTTCTAGGGCTCAAGAGCGCCTAATGGGGTTTTGAGAAATGGAGTCGGGAGTGACAGGAGTTCATCAATCAATACCCCGGACTTAAAGAGAGTTCTTTAAGGTTTACCATTCAAACTTAGTGATTTCTAATCCCATCTGCACACACTCTAAGATGCGCTTAATGGGATCTTGAGCAATGGGATTCCTTGATCAAGATCCTGGACTTAAAGAGTCCTTTAAGGTTCTAGGGCTCAAGAGCGCCTAATAGGGTTTTGAGAAATGGAGTCGGGAGTGACAGGAGTCCATCGATCAATACCCTAGACTTAAAGAGAGTTCTTTAAGGTTCACCATTCACACTTAGTTTGAACTGTGATAGCCAAAGCTCATTTTTAAGAGGATCTTTTCAATTGTCTTAATCTTTTCTTTTTCTATTTTCAAAAATCCAAAAATACTTTTTACATGCTTTCTGCATTTCATTTTAGTTCATTAATATTTTCAAAATCAAACCCCCCTTTTCTTGCTAATTTCACTTGCGTTTTATAACATATAGGCTAGGTTAGGTCCATTTCATTAGGTTCCAACAAGTGAGACGACCCGAGGTTGCATTCTGTACTGCAATCCTTGGTAATTATTATTTTTGATCAATTTCTAAGGATCGATTTTAGGATCGAACGACGAGTCACGATCAGACCTACGCGAGACCTGCATAAATTAATGACTGAGATTCACTGGACACAATAAAAAATCATAAAACTGGATAGAGGATCTTGTTCCTGAGCCAGAGTCCAGATCCTCTGTCCCGTTTTATGGTGTCTTATTGTGTTCAGTGAATCTCAGTTATTCATTTATGTGAACCCCACGTTAATTTATGTAGGACCTATGCGGGATCCGCATAAATTAATGACTGAGACAGAGGTTTATAATTAATGTGACAGAGGTAAGGCTAGGCGTGAGCCAAGGTATCCCTGCCTAGGAACATCTATAGATTCTATTCTCCTCCTGCATCATGTGCACGGGTCCATGATGATTGATGGGAGTTCATGATCCCCTGTTTGTTAGAATATATATATATATGGTTCTGCCAGATTTTGCTGAAGCTGGATGTCGTTGTTTGGATCCATGATCTTGAATAGCTTTGGCTGGAGAAAACCTGCAAAACAGTAAAGGCACGTCGGGGGTTGGTTCCAGGCAAGCCCCTTCGACGCTCAAGTTAGTCTTTCATATGGGTTATGAGTTAGTCTTTCATATGGGTTATGGCGATTGTAAAAGAAGTGAAGCAGGGTTTCTTTGTGACGTACCCGTATTATGGCGAAAAACAGTACCTTATATACTTGGGATCGCTAGGTTTAGGTTTTACGTAGGTCTTTGTGTCTGCATGGGAGACTACCACCTGCGACTGGGCCCGTCTGTATCTGGGTCTAGGATTGGGCCTAATAAGGCCGACCCGACCAATATATATATTCTTTTTTTTTGGATACAATGGAAAGAAAAACAAAAAGGCTAGCGCCTCTGTTCTAAATCCCGACGAAGGGATCGATGGTAAAGGGTTCCTTGCACGTCACATTGTAGTGCATCCAAAAGGCTCCAGGGGGCTCCCGAAGAATATGTAGACCCGGCGTTGCGAACGAAGCAAGATAGGCCAAGTGATCCGCACACTGGTTCCCCTCGCAAGGCGTATGCTTAATGTGTACTGTCCACGCCCGTTGAAGTAACTCACGGATACCTGCCACCAGAAATATATTCTAACAAACAAGCTTTCCTCGTCTTCGAGTATTTGGGTAGGCTCGGATTCGAAGCTGTAGATTTCCTGAGCCCGGCTGTACACACGACCCTTCCTTATTGGAAGAAAACAGTTGTTCGCGAGGTCTTATTTGTAGTATGTAACTCTGTCGAAGAAAAAGGTTGGAAGTTCCCATTCTCGACCGAGAGGAAGAGCTGGCGGTGGACTTGAGGCAGACCAAACTAGATTGGTCGAAACAAATTTACGATGATGCCCTTTGTCCCTGGTTGTTTTAGTAAATATAATTATTATTAACTCTCACGAAATATAAATAAGGAATATTATTCTGTCAATTCAGATTTAACGCAAGCTCACAGGGAACGTGCCACGTGTCGAAGATATTGACATAAGGAGAAATCGAGCCGTGCATATCTCCCACTGACTGACCTGAACAAAATCAAAATCCAAAATAAAAATACAAGCATAATATTTAGTTTAGACACGTTGGTGGTCCGAGCGTGACTGTCAAATCCACGTATTCTCTCTCTCTAGAAAACCTCATAATTTCACAGACAACCCCTTTATTTTCTCTCTCTAGATTCAGTTTCAAAACATCGCCGATCTTTGCCGTGACATTTTATACCTCGAAAAGAAACTAATTCCTCGTCTTCTTCAAATCACTGTCTTTTCTTCCAGAATATAATGTTTAGATTTTCAAGATGAGGTGGGTGGTTATATAATATATTTGGATGAGTAGGAATTATTAAATGTGCAGTACTAGTACTATTTCTATATCCATATAGGATAAAAACAAAAGTAACGATATATATATATGTGTGTAACTACAACTATACTTTATACCTTCCCAGTTTCTTTCTTCTTTTTTGGAGTTTATTGATTTTTTCGGTTGATGGGTTCATTAAAATTTTCATCTGGTTCAGCCGGATTCTGCTGAGGTTGAACTTCATTGTTCTGGTCCATGATCTGCGTGATTCCAATTGGGAGAAACCTGCAAAACAAGTAACGGCGGGCCGGGGGTTGATTCCCGGAGAGCCCCTCTAACGCTCAAGTCAGTGCTTTGTGAGGTTTTGGATATCTGAGAATATAGAAAACAGCTAGGGTTACAGTCTCATACCTCGATCCGGTGGGAATAGTACCTTATATATGCTGTGGATGCTAGGTTTACGTAGATTTTTGCGTTTGCATGGGAGTCTAACATCTGATGGGCCGATTGTTCCATAGACCTGTGGAGGTGGGCTTGGGCCTAGCGCAGCCGACCCAACCATAAGCCTCCCTACTCCTCGAGTCTGAGCCGAGGGAAGGGTCGAAGGAGTATATAAGTAGGAAGCAGCATGTTTTGTGTAGTTTGTGCTAGGCCCGATCGGTTGATTATGATGTGATGCGATCGACCAAGCGGACGCAACGTCTTAGCGGATCGGTGGCAAAAAATGACGAACGCGACCGATCGATCGATCGACTGTAACGGTGTGACAAGTCGACCGAGCATAACGGCAGGGTCAGTCGGGCGTGCATGATAACGAGATCAGCTGATCGAGTGACTAGACTTAGATGGAGTCTTAGGCGTGATTATTACTAATGGCTCATGTTATCTGACAGGTTGTCACGCACGTCCTTCTGGTTACTGTACAGCTGTCAGGTATGTCCTTTTAACTACTATGCCACCGTCAGGCGCGTCCATTCACCTATTGCGCTGTTGTAGTTTGCAAGCAACCCTAACTTACCTCGGCTCAGATTATGCCACGTGTGCCCGATGATTTAAAGGTGTACCACGCGTCAAGCATTGGTTGGAATGTCTGTTCTATTGATCTTCTATAAATACAAACTTTCTCATCTCGTTGATGTTTCTTCACGCTGATTTCGTTCTCCGGTTTCCCCTGTTTTCCTTTGCACCTTCCTGCTTTCAGTTTCCGGAGTTTTCCTTTTGCGGTCTTCAAATTTTCGACCTCCTTCACCAAACTAGGTACGTCCCTTCTCCCATCCTTTCATCCTATAAATTTTTGCTTTCATAGTCATGTCGTCGATTAGCCCTAGAGACGAACTTAGATTTAGGGACGGAGCCGGTTCCTCTTCTTCGGCGGCCGAAAGGGCTTTAGAAACTGGTGAGTCGCCGGAGATAACAACGGAAATGGCGAATGCGCCGGAGGCCAGTGGGAATGTGGCGCCAGAGATGGTAACAACTGAGGAAGGTGGGTCGAGCATCCGGAAGGACGAGCAAGTGGTTGAGAGACTCCCAGCCGACCCATCAACAATGACTGAGAGGGAACTGTCCCGATTGGTCACTAAGAGTAACATCCCAGTCTCCTGGAGAGCTAGACTGGCCGGTAAGGGCGAGCGGATTCATAGTGATGGCAATGGCTACCTCGCAGTTTCAGAAGGGTTTTTCTCAGTTGGGGGTATGAGGCTGCCATATGCCCCGGTTATTGACGACATATGCAATGTCTATGCCTTGAGGCCAAGCCAAATCCCTCCCAATAGCTGGAGGTTCCTCAACGGACTGGCTCTGTTGTGCCATCAGTTTGGGCATCAGCCGTCGATCGGCATCATGCGTCATTTTTTGCGGATGAACCAGTGTCGAACCCCGCTCTCGGAGCCCGGTGGTCCCGGGTTACGAGCCCTGACTGTGGCCCGTTCCCGAGACGCTGGCTGCTGCTGCTAGCTGAAATCCTAATCCTGATACTGACTGCTAACTCACTTTGGTGGTGAGCATACACTGATTAAGACTTAGGCCCTGACTGCTTTGGATAAACCCAAAAATAACTTTCCCAACTATGAGTTGAGTTTTACTGACAGACAACTCGAGGTATGCATACTGACAACTCGAGGTATGCTTACACAGACAACACACCTCGAGGTATGCTGGCTGATACCTCGAGGTATGCTACACAAACAACACACCTCGAGGTATGCTGGCTGATACCTCGAGGTATGCTACACAGACAACACACCTCGAGGTATGCTGGCTGAAACCTCGAGGTATGCTACACAGACAACACACCTCGAGGTATGCTGGCTGACACCTCGAGGTATTTGAGGGCGGAGAAGTTTCCGAAAACTGATAACTCGAGGTATTGAAACAACAAGTCGACTTATGCTTAAAAATAACTCACTTCAAAGCCTCTAATACTCTCCTAACTTATCCCAAAACATCATGAACACATCAAATCTTCTCAAACCCATCCATTTCATGTCAAGACACTTCATAATCATTTATACACCTATTTCAACTCATCATATTCTTAACTCAAACTTCAATTGTGCAATAACTCAACACATTCACAACATTCATCAATCACAAACTAAACTCATCTTTACTTGAACTAACTATGCATTTCTATCCTCATGAACTTTTAAACCATAAAGCATAACAAATGTAAACTTTGAGGAATAGCCTATCTCAATGGCCTTTCATTTATAACAAAATAAGTATCTTACAATGCTTTAGAGGGCATTTCAAGCCCTTACAACTTAAATCAAAATACATCTTTCTAAAAGACATCTTTTTCCCAAAATGCATCTAAAGCATTGTACAAAAAATGATTTGGAAAAGCAAAATAACAAAGTCTTGGAGTATGCCCTTTTTATGCTCAATCCTTGTGCTAGTGCTCTTCACCTGAATGGGACGGGAAGGTGGGGGGTGAGCTTTTGCTCGTAGGTAACATGATTATATTTATACTAATAAGTTGAATTCTACTTTATCCATACATTTAGCAAATTCTACTCGTAATCATACAATCATGTATTTCAAAGCACAATTCACTGATAGGCTGATAACATGCTGACACATACTAACATGTAAACACATAGCAAGTAAACACATAGCTGATGGTTTGATAAGTCCACGGGTTTCTGACGAACTACACAAGTGTAGTCGGATCTGACGAACTACACAAGTGTAGCCGTATGCTGAGGAGTCCTGAAAGGAACATCCTTGTCACTTGCGGGCAGCCGGGCGAAGGCTATACTGGTCAACGTCGACGTGACTATGCTGGTGGACTTAACTAACCCACATAACATGTATTCATGCATAAAAAAACTGAGTTGAGCTGACTGAATTCTGAAAACTGAAATTTTCAGGCAAAATTTATACTGATTTCATAACATGCTTTCATTCATGATCATTCTATCATGTCATTCATCACACAACAATGTCAAACAATGGCATTTACCACAAGTCAATCATTAATTACACTAGTTAATCACTAATTACTCTAATTAATGTAGCATTCATTTCTTACTAACATAAAGATAAGCATGAAACCTACCTTAAGCTAGCTTAATCCTTGCTCAAAGATGCTCCTCTTCTTGATTCTCTTGCTCTCTTCCTTGTTCTTTATCTTCAAGAACATTAATAAACCCAAATCAACTTAGGGTTTCAAAAATGAAGAACTTAATGAACTTTGATCATGCTATTAATCATAGAATCACTAAAACCATCTTGTTTCTAACCTTTCTCAACCAAAACCCAACCAAAAACTCAACTCATTAACTAAACCTTACCTTAAATCCTTGCTCAAATAAGTGATTTCTTGAATCAAAAGATAGCTTAGCTCTTCCTCCACACTTTTATCTCTTGGACTTTCTTGAGACAAGCTCTTAATCACTTGGAAAACTCAAACCTAGCAAGACATCTTCTTCTTCCCTTCTTCTCCCCCATTCACGCAACTCTCCCTCTCTTTCTCTCTATTTCGTTAGCTTCCTTCTTTCAAAATGCAAGACACTTCTTCCTCTCTTCTTTTAATTCCTTTTATACCTCTTTTAATTTACTTAAGCCCATAAGGCCAAAAGCCCATCTTATCCAAAGACTTATATAAGACTAAAACTCTTCTTCTTCTTCTTATAATTCCTCTTCTATTTTCTTCCAAGCCCAAAGCCTTTAAGCCCACACATTTATTTAAGACCAACTAACTCATGAAATGTCATTTACTTATGTTACCTAACTTAATTAATGCTTTAATTTCATTTAATGTTACATACTATTAATGTTATCTTATCTAATTAATGTCAACTTAATTAAGGCTAACACAATTTACTTAAGTTAATCTAATCATGCTTAATTAATCATAAAAAAATTTCGGGGCTTACAACCAGAGTTTGATCACCAGCGCCGGGGTCCCACACTTTCAGTATAGGGATGCCAGCTATCGTCCCATCGGGACGACTTCCAAAGTTCAATCCTGGAAGACCAAGTACTTCTTTGTGAGGCCGTTGGGATCCGCCTTCGAATTTCGGCCATGGAGATATCCTTTTGCCGAGCGGTGGAACTATATCTCCAACTTGTTCCTTTCTCGGGAGGAGCTGGAGGTAGTCGACCGCATTAAAGCGCTCGACCATTATAATTTCGATTGCCTCATTCAAGGGTATCATGGAGGGGCTTCGGCTAGTTCATTCGCGATCGACCCCCCACCCCAAATTAGTGGGCTACGAGAAGAAACTGCCCCTTCTGGTTTACCCTTCATAATTTTATTCTTCGCTATATTTTCGGTTTTGGTTTCATCTTCTAACCTGTTTCTATGTTCGTGCAGCTATGGTGAGAGCGAGCACCTTTTCCGGGTCCTCCAGCGCTTCTAAGAGCCATCGACGGGCTGATGGGTCGTTCAAAAAGACCAGAGAGCCGAGCAAGGAGGGAGAGCCTAGCTCGGAGATCGCTCAGCTGACTATTTTCCAGCCATCAATAACACTCGTCCGGGAGGCGGTCCCCGTGCGATCGATGGTGCCAACTCAGTTGGTGGACTTGGAGGAAGAGGATGTGGCTGAAGAATCGCCTCTTAAAAAGAGGAAGATCGTTCGAGTTCTCGATCGGCCACCCCGTTCGGCGGTCGTCCCTAGGGAGAGGGGGAAAGAGGTGATGAGAGGCGAAGATCACATAGCCAAGTCTGAAAAGGGCAAGGGGAAGAAGCGATCGGCGAGCGTTGATAAGTGGGAGCTAGCGATTAGTCTGAATAAGACTGCGTCGATTGGGAGCTTTGACGTGGCGCTTCATGTCGCTGAGAATATTACTCCTCCTACTGATAAGGAACTTCTGGGCAGGTTGGATAGCCGTGGGCTATCTGTTTGCCTCATTCTCCATTGTGCAAGGGGCCTGTCGTTCGCTTATGCGATGCATTGCCGTATGGAGGAGCTTTCCAAGGGGAAGGAAGAGCTTTCGGGAGTGACGAAGGAGAGAGACATCGCGTGAGCTCAGCTTTCTTCTTTGGAGGAGGAGAAGAAGCTTTTGGAGAACGAGAAGGACTTTTGGAAAGCTCTGTTCGAGTCGGGGGAGGAGGAGAAAAACCGGTTGATCACGGAGAAAAATCGGGCGATCACGATTAAGGAGGAGTTGGAGGAGAAGTACCAGGCGTTGCAGCTTAATCACGCGGAATTGATGGATGAGATGCGCACCGCCAAATCAAAGGTAATGGAGGAACGAGAGCTCCGACTCAAGTTCCTTTAGGATTGCCACGAGGCGACTCGGGGCAGAGCAAGCACCGAGAACAGGGTGAAGGAGTGCCATGAATATGCCTGCGATGGAAAGAGCGGCATTTAGAAGAGGAATGCCATGAATATGCCTGCGACCTGATTCTCTCCACCCTGCAGAGCTGCCATAGCACTCGCGTTTCTGACGGGTCGGACCCTCTCTCCTTCGAGGATTACGCCGAGCCGATGATTCCCCCCGATCTCGGCCTCTCTCTGAGGGTGCTTAAGGAGATGGTCGAGGGAGAACCCCGGGACATTCCGGACGATGAGCTGGAAGGAGGAGGAAGAGCAATCTCCTCAACCTTCTCCTTGTCCTGATCCTGTTTTATCGACCTCCTCTCCCTCCGGTCCAGCCGTTATCAGTCCTCTTCCCCTTAATCCTTCTTCGGATATTCTGCCAGCCTCGGATGTCCTGCCGGCTTCTGAAGCTGCATTGCTAACCTTCGAAGTTACCCCTTCCGAGCTGTCCGTTGGTTCTCCCTCTCTTTCCCAGGGATAATTATTGTCTTTCCTCTTTTGACGCTCACCTGGTCGGGCTTGTGACCAGGGTAGACTTTACTGGAAATAAAAGAATTTTGTTACTCTTCATTCTCTTTTCAATTTTGTCGGACGAACTTCGAGCTATCGCTTACTTTGTATGATAAGTTACCCCTTCGGATAGAGTGAACTAGCGCGTCTGATGCGAGTCGGTCAATTGCCAAGCCCTGTGCGAGCCGATTGACCGGGGTCGACCTCCCCCTGTTTTCGAGGATTTTGTCATGGCATTCAGGTCGAACGATGTCATTACCAAACGATGGTAGTGTCAAGCGATCTAAGATCTTTCCTTAGCGTCGCGTGGTTCCAACATCTCGTGTTGGCGACCTGGTCGGTCGATGTCAATGTCGAATGATTTGTTGATTGTCCGTTTGTCGATCGATAGGTCGATTGTTGACTTGTCGATCGATTAGTCGATTGTTCGTTTGTCGATCGATTGGTCGATTGTTCGTTTGTTGATCGATTGGTCGCTTTGTTCATTTGTCGATCGATTGGTTGCTTTGTTCATTTGTCGATCGATTGGTCGCTTTGTTCATTTGTCGATCGATTGGTCGCTTTGGTTTTGTCGATCGTTTCCAACATCTTGTGTTGGCAACCTTATCGAATTTCATCTCGTCGTTGTCGATCGGCTCCAACATCTTGTGTTGGCAACCTTGTCGAATTTTGTCATTGTCGATCAATTGGTCGAGGCCGTAGCTGATCGGTGTCAATTATCCTGCCCTTAATCCGATTTAACAAAGCTGTTGATGCTGGAAAATTTGAAATTCTTTATTGATGATGAAAATGTGGGCCGTTAAAAAACCTGACTAGTATAATCAGGAAAAAGGTTCCCACAGATTACACGCGCAAGAGCGTAATATCTACGAGTAGGGGTGCTGCTCGTCTTTGATCTCATGCGATCTTTAACATTTATTATGCAGCAGTCGTCCTCTCGGCTTCCTCCGACGCTTTTTGATCACGAGAGCTCGTTAAAACAACTGCTCCATCAAGCGCTCTCGCTTCCGCTAGATAGCACTCCCTGGTGATCTTCTGCTGACCTCTGACAATACCAATTCCATACGGGGTTGGAAATTTCATTTCTTGGTAGTAGGTGGAGACAACTGCTCTGAGTGCATTTTGGGTGACTCTTCCTATTATAGCGTTGTACGCTCCCGCGAGTTTGACGACCAAAAATTCAACTTTCCTCTCCTGCTGTCAAGGCTTCTGCCCAAATTTCACATTCAACAATACCCGAGCGAACGGGTAGGCCGACGCTCCAGTTACTCCTTTGATGGGCCCTTCAATTGGCAACAATCGCTCTTCAGGAATTTCCATTTGCTTGAAAGCGTTGTAATACAACAGGTCGACCGAGCTGCCCGTGTCGATCATTACCCGCTTCACCTCACTACCTCCTATGTTCAGGGTAGCCACCAGTACGTCATCATGGGGGCAGCTAACACCATCTAAATCAGATTTGTCGAACGAGACTTCCCCATCGTTCAGCTTCTGCCTCTTTGCTGGTGAGTTTTCGCCGGCCTTTCTGGCATATCTTTTTCTCCCTTTAGCGGTCGACCCTCCTGCCGCGCTACCGCTAAAAATCATGTTTATGATCCTGATCGGTCGGTCATCTTGCCGCTCGACATTTCGATCTTCTCTCGCTCTAGATTGTGCCCTCGCGTTATGCCTATCGTTCGAATTTCTATTCCGCCTTTCCTCATCCTGCCTGTCATTTTTCCGCTGGGGCCTTCGCCAAGTGTCAGACTGATCGGTCCTTCCCTCGTTATCCCGACCGGTATTTTGCTCATATTTCAAGAACCTATTCATCTTTCCCCGCTGGATGAGGAGTTCGATCTTCTTCTTCAGGTTCCAACAACTTTCTGTATCATGCCCGACATCTATTTGAAAACGGCAGTATAGAGAGGTATACCGATGTTTTAGGGGAGCTATCATGGCCCTTGGTTCTGGGAGGGGTTCCCCCTCAGCCCTCAGGACTTCTAACACCTCCGCATATCGCCTATTGAGCGGGGTGAAGGTTTCGTGTCGCGGATCGTGCCGATCGACCGGCTTCCGCCAATTCAACTGAACTCTCTGCCTTTTAGGCACATCCTCAAATCTTCCACTCGACCCGCGGTCGTCTGCTCTGCGCTTTGTGTTTTTCAGCACTTCCTCGAGCTGGATGTATTTATCCACCTGACTTCGTATCTCCTGAATCGTGCGAGGTTGATCCAGGGCCAAAGATTTTTTGAACTCGGCATCCCTTGTGTTGCTCATGAGCGCCGCCAACATGGAGTCGGAAACTTCCACAGCCTCATTATTAAACCGGGTGATGAATTCCCGCAGACTTTCATCCCTTCCCTGGTTCAACTGCATCACCTCCAGAGCGGTCTTCTGTGGACGTTTGCTTGTTGCAAACTGGTTGAGGAACAGCCACTTAAAATCTTCAAAACACGTGATGCAGCCCGAGGGGAGGCTATTAAACCATCGCCGAGCGCCTTCTTGAAAGGCGGTACAGAAAGCCTTACATTGAATAGCATCAGGGACGCAATGGAGATTCATCATCGACTGGAAATGTTGCAGATAATCTAGGGGATCGGTCTTTCCAGTATACTTTTCAGGCGTTGGTATTTTGATGCTGACCGCCGGAAGGCTATCCAGGATCTCTGGAATGAGGGGGGAGGTGTATTGTGCGGGCACTCGGTCCGTGTAGGGATTCCGAACCAGAGTGATCCGGTCGTCCGCGACTTTTCCCAGGGTTTCGACAGGATGTCGATCGGCTCCCGCACCTGTCTGTCGAGCGGAGATTTGTTGTTGTCCCTGTCGAGACTGTAGAATTTGGCATATCACCAGCTCGGCCGCTTCCTCTATCTGCCTTTGGGTGAGGGGGTCTGTTGTTGTGCAGGAAGATTGAGTTCTGGGGGATGCTGAGAGTGAAGGTGGGAATTGGCTTCAGCGTTATCCTCCAGGGCTACGATCTGCTCTTTTTGATCTTGATTTTGGGGCTGTGGACGATCGTTCGGGTGTGAGGACTGCGTGCAGGATTCGGGGTATGCTGGTGGGGGAACGGCAGGCGATGGCAAAGCCATCCTTTGCAATGCAAGTGCTGTGATGGCGGCAAGATCAGTGTTAGCTGCCGTCGCCTGACTGATCTGTGTGGTTCTGGACGTGGTGCCCTGACGCCGTGCCCCACGGTGGGCGCCAAATGGTTCAGCCGGATTCTGCTGAGGTTGAACGTCATTGTTCTGGTCCATGATCTGCGTGATTCCAATTGGGAGAAACCTGCAAAACAAGTAACGGCGGGCCGGAGGTTGATTCCCGGGGAGCCCCTCCGACGCTTAAGTCAGTGCTTTGTGAGGTTTTGGATATCTGAGAATATAAAAAACAGCTAGGGTTACAGTCTCATACCTCGATCCGGTGGGAATAGTACCTTATATATGCTGTGGATGCTAGGTTTA
>JAOTAZ010072852.1:0-15385 GCA_025629785.1 Erythroxylum oxycarpum | reverse complement strand
TATTTGGTTTTGATGTTGATTTTCATCCAAAAGATTGAATTTGAAGAGATTAGAAGTTGTTATGATGTTAGGTTGGATTTTGGAGGCTTTGAAAGGACTTGGAGGAAGGTTTGGGGCATTTTTCCCCGTACCTGTCCGTTTAACGGACAGCTACGGGTCAATTTGGAGTGTCTGGCCAGCCTCTGTCCGTTAAGCGGACATACGTGTCCGTTTAACGGACAGCTTCGGGTCACCTACAGTAAATGTCGTTTTTTACCAGCTTAGAGGATGAATCTCGCTTTGAGGCGTGTAATACAAGTTGTAGCTCTTGATGTCTTATTTCTAACTGTAAAACATGGGGTCAATCTGAAATTGGTAGCAAAAGTTATGGCATTTATACTAAAGTATGTTCAATAGGAAATCCAGTTTTGAACAAATGGTATTTATTAGGTCATATCTCCTTCGTCCGATCTCCGATTGAGGCGAATCATGTGGCATTAGTTTTCTAACATATTTATCTACCTTCCCTTAAAATTTCTTGGTCATTGGTTTCCAACACTAGAAGTTTGATCTTTTGAAAGTGAGTGATCGAGTTGGAGAGCTTGGTCAGGTAATGAGTTTAGTTTAGAATTTTTAGCATCTCTTGAGCTATAGAGCTCCGATTGGGGCGATTCTAGTTTCTACTTAAACTAGAGACCTAGAGTTACCTTTTTAAAGAAATCAAATTGTATTTTTATGATCTTTGTTTGTGGGCTCGTTTGTGGCTTGAATCGTGGCTAAATTTAGGGTTTTTCGCGAGGGTTTAGGAATTTAGGAAACTCGCTTGTGTTCTTAAGCTTCGATTTCGATTCGACAGTTGGGCTTCGGGAATGGGGCCCAATAGCAGTCATCATGAATCGGCAGTTTCTCGTCAAAAACTCGCATATTATAGCCTAGCTCCCATGATCAGGACTGTCGATTTACTTGGTTGGGGCCGTGGGCACTTGCTACGGCCATATGTAGTCATACTCTGCGGTAGGAAAATAGCGGAAACAAGGCCCAGTCATTCACGAATCGCCAGTTTCCTATCAAAAAATCGTGTATTATAGCCTTGCTCATATGATCGGCACTGTAGGTAGACCAGGTTGGGGCTGTGGGCACTTGCTACGCCCATGTACGGTCATACTCTATAGTAGGGAAATAGCGGAAACAAGCCGCAGTCATCACGAATCGCTAGTTTCTCGTCAAAAACTTGTGTATTATATCCTAGCTCCCATGATCGGGATTGTCGGTTGACTAGGTTGGGCCCATGGGCACCTGCTACGGCCATATATGGTCATATTATGTGGTAGGAAAATAACGGAAACAAGCCGCAGTCTGTCACGAATCACCAGTTGTCCATCAAAAACAGGTGTATTATGGCCTTGCTCCCATTATCGGCACCGTAGCTCGACCATGTTGGAGACGTGGGCACTTGCTACGGCCATGTGCGGTCAATCTCTGTGGTAGGAAAACAGCGCAAACAAACCCCAGTCTGCCAAAAATTGCCAGTTGCCCATCAAAAACTCGTGTATTATAGCCTAGCTCCCAAGTTCGGCATCGTCGGTCGATTAAGTTGTGGTTATGTGCGCTTGCTACGGCCATGTGCTGTCATACTCTATGTTAGGGAAATAGCGGAAACAAGCCGCAGACAATCACGAATCACCAATTTCCCATCAAGAACTCGTGTGTTATAGCCTTGCTCCAATGATCGGCACCATCGGTAGAGCAGGTTGGGGTCGTGAGCACTTGTTACGGCCATATGCGGTCATACTTTATGGTAGGAAAAAAGTGGCAACAGGCCCCAGTCGGTCACGAATCCCCAATTTCGCATCAAAAACTCTTTTATTATAGTCTGGCTACCATGATCGTCACCGTCGGTTGACCAGGTTGGGGTTGTGGGCACTTGTTGCGGCCTTCTGCGGTTATACTATAGGGTAGAAAAGTAGCGGAAACAAGCCCCAACCGATCAGGAATCGCCAGTTTCCCATCAAAAACACGTTTATTATAGCCTAGCTTCCATGATCGGCACCGTCGGTCGACCAAGTTGGGGCTGTGGGCACTTGCTGCAGCCTTCTGCGTTTATACTATAGGGTAGGAAAATAGCGGAACCAAGTCCCAGTCTGCCACGAATCGCCAGTTTCCCATCAAAAACTAGTGTATTATAGCCTAGCTCCCATGATTGGGACTATCGGTTGACCTTCTTGGGGTCGTGGGCACTTGCTACGGCCATATGCGGTCATACTCTGTGGTAGGAAAATAGCATGAACAAGCCGCAGTAGGTCACGAATCACAAGTTTCCTATCAAGAACTCGGGTATTATAGCCTTGCTACCTTGATCGGCACCGTCGCTCAACCAAGTTTGAGCCGTGGGCACTTGTTACGGCCATGTGCAACCATAAATAGGGGAAACAAGCCCTAATCGATCATCAATCGCTAGTTTCCCATCAAAAACTCATGTATTATAGCCTAGCTCCAATAATCGACACCGTCGGCCGACCAGGTTTGGGACGTGGACAATTGCAACGACCATATGTGGTCATACTCTGTGGTAGGAAAACAGCAGAAACATGCTGCAGCCTGTCACGAATCGCCAGTTACCCATCAAAAACTTGTGTATTATAGCCTAGCTCCCATGATCGGCACTGTCGGTCGACCAGGTTGGGCCTGTGGGCACTTGTTACGCCCATGTGCGGTCATAATCTGTGGTTGAAAAATAGTGGAAACAAGCTGCAGTCATCACGAATCGCCAGTTTCTCGTCAAAAACTCGCATATTATAGCCTAGCTCCTATGATCGGGACTGTCGGTTGACTAGGTTGGGGCCGTGGGAACTTGCTACGGCCATATGCGGTCATACTCTGTGGTAGGAAAATAACGAAAACAAGCCACAGTCTGTCACGAATCGCCAGTTGCCCATCAAAACCTCGTGTATTATAGCCTTGCTCCCATGATCGGCTCCGTCGGTCGACCAAGTTGGGGCCGTGGGCACTTGCTATGGCCATGTGCGGTCATACGTTGTGGTAGGAAAATAGCGGAAACAAGCCGCAGACGGTCACAAATCGCCAGTTTCCCATCAAAAACTCGTGTATTATAGCCTAGCTCGCAAGTTTGACATCGTCGGTCGACCAAGTTGGGGCTGTGGGCGCTTTCTACAGCCATGTGTAGTCAAACTCTGTGGTATGAAAATAGCAGAAACAAGCCGCAATCAGTCACGAATCACCAGTTTCCCATCAAGAACTCGTGTATTATAGCCTTGCTCCCATGATCGACACCGTCGGTCGACCAGGTTGGGGCCTTGGGCACTTGCTACGGCTATGTGCTGTCATACTCTGTGGTAGGAAAATTGCGGAAACAAGCCGCAGATAGTCACGTATCGCCAGTTTCCCATCAATAACTCGTGTATTATAGCCTTGCTCCTATGATCTGCACTGTCGGTGGAGCAGGTTGCGACCGTAGGCACTTGCTACGACCATATGTGGTTAAACTTTATGGTAGGAAAATAGTGGAAACAAGCCCCAGTCGGTCACGAATCCCCAGTTTCGCATCAAAAACTCTTATATTATAGTCTTGCTACCATGATCGGCACCGTCGGTTGACCAGGTTGGGGTTGTGGGCACTTGTTGCGGCCTTCTGTGGTTATACTATAGGGTAGAAAAATAGCGGAAACAATGCCCAACCGATCACGAATTGCCAGCCATCAAAAACACGTTTATTATAGCCTAGCTTCAATGATCGGCACCGTCGGTTGACCATATTGGGGCTTTGAGCACTTATTGCGGCCTTTTGTGGTTATACTATAGGGTAGGAAAATAGAGGAAACAAGCCCCAGTCTGCCACGAATCGCTAGTTGCCCATCAAAAACTCGTGTATTATGGCCTAGCTCCCAAGTTCGGCATCGTCGGTCGACCATGTTAGGGTCTTGGGCACTTGCTACGGCCATATGCAGTCATACTCTGTGGTAGGAAAATAACGGAAACATTTCGCAGTCTGTCACGAATCGCCAGTTAGCCATCAAAAACTAGTGTATGATAGCGTAGCTCCTAGGTTCAGCATCGTCGGTTGACCAAGTTGGGGCTGTGAGCGCTTCCTACGGCCATGTGCGGTCATACTCTGTGGTAGGAAAATAGCAGAAACAAGCCACAGATAGCCACGAATTGCCAGTTCCCACCAAGAACTCGTGTATTATAGCCTTGCACCCATGATCGGCAACGTCGGTCGACCAGGTTGGGGCCGTGGGCACTTGCTACGGGCATGTGCTGTCATACTCTATGGTAGGAAAATAGTGGAAACAAGCCCCAGTCGGTCACGAATCGCCAGTTTCCCATAAAAAAACTCTTGTATTATAGTCTTGCTACCATGATCGGCACCGTCGGTTGACCAGGTTGGGGCTATGGGCACTTCTTGCGGCCTTCTACGGTTATACTATAGGGTAGAAAATTAGCAGAAACAAGCCTCAACCAATCACGAATCGCCAGTTTCCCTTCAAAAACATGTGTATTATAACCTAGCTCCCAAGTTCGACATCGTCGGTCGACCAAGTTGGGGCTGTGGGCGCTTGCTACGGCCATGTGCAGTCATACTCTGTGGTAGCAAAATAGCGAAAACAAGCCGCAGATAGTCACGAATCGCCAGTCTCCCATCAAGAACTCGTGTATTATATCCTTGCTCCTATGATCGGCACCGTCAGTCGACCAGGTTGGGGCCATGGGCACTTGTTACGGCCATGTGCGGTCATACTCTATGGTAGGAAAACAGTGGAAACAAGCCCCAGTCGGTCACGAATCGCCAGTTTCCCATCAAAAAGTCTTGTATTATAGTCTTGCTACCATGATTGGCACCGTCAGTTGACCAGGTTGGGGCTGTGGGCACTTACTAGGCCTTCTGCGGTCATACTATAAGGTATAAAAATAGCGGAAACAAGCCCCAACCGATCACAAATCGCCAGCTTCCCATCAAAAACACGTGTATTATATAGCCTAGCTTCCATGATCGACACCGTCGGTAGACCAGGTTGGGGCCGTGGGCACTTGCTACGGCCATGTGTTGTCATACTCTGTGGTAGGAAAATATCTGAAACAAGCCGCAGTCGGACACGAATCGCCATTTTCCCATCAAAAACTCGTGTATTATAGCCTTGCTCAATTGATCTGCACCGTCAGTCGACCAGGTTGGGTCCTTGGGCACTTGCTATGACCATGTGGGGACATAATGTGTGGTAGGAAAATAGCGGAAACAAGCCCTAGTCTGCCACAAATCGCCAGTTTCTCATCAAAAACTCGTGTATTATAACCTAGCTACGATGATCGGGACTGTCGGTCAGCCAGGTTGGAGCCGTGGGCACTTGTTACGGCCATTTGCAGTCATAAATAGAGGTAACCAGCCCTAGTCGGTCATCAATCGCTAGGTTCCCATAAAAAACCCATGTATTATAGCCTAGCTTCAATGATCGGAACCGTCGGCCGACCAGGTTGGGGCCGTGGGCAATTGCAACAACCATATGTGGTCATACTCTGTGGTAGGAAAATACCGGAAACAAGCTGCAGTCCGTCACGAATCGTCAGTTGCCCATCAAAAACTTATGTATTATAACCTAGCTCCCATGGTCGGCATCGTCGTTCGACCAGGTTGGGGACGTGGGCACTTGCTAGGGTAATGTGCGGTTTACTCTATGGTAGGAAAATAGCGGAAACAAGCCGCAGTCTTCACGAATCGCTAGTTTCTCGTCAAAAACTTGTGTATTATAGCCCAGCTCCCATGATCGGGACTGTCGGTCGACCAGGTTGGGGCCGTGGGCACTTGTTACGGCCATAGCGGTCATACTCTGTGGTAGGAAAACAGCGGAAACAAGCTGCAGTCTTTCACGAATCACCAGTTGCCCATCAAAAACTCGTGTATTATAGCCTTGCTCCAGTGATTGGCACTGTCGGTCGACTAGATTGGGGCCGTTGGCACTTGCTACAGCCATGTGCCTTGATATGTGCTTAATTGTTTGTATTTTTAATTATTTTCAGTTAGCGATTAATGGTACAAAAATGCTTAAGATACTCACTTTAATTCATATTTGATTTTAGGTATAATTTCGGAAGTAAACAAATTAAAGTGAGTCGAAAGCCTGACGTATGGATCATTTTTCGAAGATTAATATCTATTTGCTTTCATGGAGGAAGAAAAAAATAACAACAAGCAAGAGAAATGGAAGCGCCGAAGACACAAATGAGATTTAATTGAGTGACATTTTAATTGTCAAATGAGCTACACTTAGGAGCATTTAAATTGTGATATTAAGTGATTAATCGAGAGTAGCAAATTGAAGGAGTAGGACGTGCGTTTTTGGAGGATCAGATCAATTGAGGCCAGCGTGTGGGAGAGCAAGGAGAAACATGACAAATTAACATCAAGAGGGACGACAACGCAACAGCTGGAGACACAACACAAAAGGCATCTTAATCCACTTAGACAAATTAATTGTCTAATGAAGCACAGTGAGGGGCGATAAGAGCAACAACGAGACAAGGAAAAATCGCATGAAGAGAAGAGTCACATGAGACAGTAATGAAATTAGCTACATGAGGGGACACGCGTTAGGAAAGGAGGCAGCACGCACGCAGGAGCAAATTAAAAACACGCATAAATTGAAGAGAGGACTTGAACAGTAAAAGACAATCAACGTATGTGATAGACACATGAAGGGAAACATTAATGAAGGGACACAATGTCGGCACAACACAAAAGAGAGGAGCATAGTGGGCGGTAGCACTTGAGAGTAGAGCCGGGCGTGACCCAGCAAGAGAGCAGCGGCGTGGACATGGAGGCTTGACCCTTCAGCTTGGAGCTGCTGCTGGCTTGGTTGGGCAGCTCGGCTTTAAATAGAGTTGCAAAACTTAATCCTCTCGTTAATGAACAGTGGCAGCACATAGGACAAGAATGAAGCATTAAACGTGGAGAGCTACTGAAGGCTATAGAGAAATGCACAAACAACTATAGAGTATCGGAGAATAAATCAAACGAGGCTTAAAAAAATAGAGTAAGAGCAATACAGTGAGTTGCTAGAATCGAAAGGAGATTCTCTTGCATTTGTATTGGTCACCGTAAGCATTAGTTTTATATGAAAATTTGACCCATTCCTGGAGCATAAGATGGAGATGATAGGCTAACTTTCCAACACCTTTTCAACAAAAATTTTGACACTGAATTACGGTTAAGCTATTTTTGTCATTTTAATGTTGTGATTTATTTTCGGATTGTTGTGTTGTTGGTATTGATTTTGATGGTTTGAAATTAATGATCTTGATATATTATTTTGATTGTTTATTTCGAACCTATTGCTAAAAATATTAATTGTAATCCGTAATTGTTACTTTTAATATTTGAGGGTAGCATCTGACGATCGTTTATCGTTAGAAACAACATAACTTAGGTTAGATAACCCGAACATGTGAGGTTATTACCTATATTGATCGTTTTCCTATTTATAATGCGACTGCCAAATTGAATCTAGAGATCGTATCCTAGGTTATTCGGTAGATAGATTTAGTCAATGATCGTATCTTGGTTAAATACAACCTAAGGGAAAACTGAGATTTGTAGAGCGTTCTACTAGTTCCTGATCAATAGTTTGAAAAGAATTGTAATGAATTTAGAATGATGGAATATGCTTGATTGTGCTTAAGCCGAGATTGACCCTAGAACCGGACCTTACTCATACTTGAAACTTTTCTCATTTTCGATTAATTGCTTTAATTTATTTTCGATAGTTTAATTTTACTTTAATTTTCTAAACTATTAAAAAATCCAAAACCTCTTTTTTTGTAAACACCAATTAATTTCATTTCTTAGACTTTACACGCACTCTCTGTGGGATCGACCTAAACTCACCACTCTACAGTGATAGTCTAGTAATTTTAATTTTGACTAGCGAAATAACGCGCGGTCAAATTTTGGCGCAGTTACCGGGGACTGCCGTGTTTTAGTTTTTGTTTGTGATTTAATTGGTGTTTTGTATATATTTCTTTTCTTTTATTTTGTGGTCTTTTCATTTTTTGTTTCGTGTTTAAAAAAAATTGTTATGTATGAAGTAATTTCTTTTATAATTTATATGCTCATTCCTATAACAATGTTTGGACTGATCAACCTAACTTCTGTTATGGATGGGATAATCAGCAGAGTTACTTCCATGATAGTTTGCAAGACACACAACAATTCTCGTACAGACCAGAAGCTTCCTATCACAACTCCGGTCCATCTCTGGAAGAGTTGATGTTGCAATTGCAGGAGAATACTTTACAATTCCAGAAGAATTGTGGGCAATTTTCAAAAGACACACATTCTAGCGCCCAAGATCCGGAGAGCCAACACAATTCACTTGCATATTTAGAAGAAATGGTTAATACTATAGGTGCTAACAATTTGCAATTTCAACAGGAGACAAACGCACACCAACAGAGGATGGAACACCTAATGGGTCAGATGGCAACAAGCGTCGATCACCTAGAAGTGCAAAGCGAAAAGGAGCAGCCGTATCAACCCGAGGTGTATTCAATTGAAATCTGTGCGAAAAATTTGCAAAGTGATGAGGAGCTTGAGAATTTTGAGGTCAACCCTCAACGAATTGTTTGTGCCGAAGAAGTTGAGAATGAGCTCGAAGCCGCAAAGGACATATCTTTTAGTTCAGAGGTAAGTACTGAATCCATAATTATTTTTGAGACTAACTCTTTACCTTTACATTTCAGATTAGAGGAATTAAATGGTGAAGAAAAAGGTGAAGAGACGTTCGTAATATTTCCAGATTGTATGGATTCAGTCAAGATTGAGAGTTTGAGGATAGGGGAGACGCTAAACGGGAATGATGATCAACTAAGACCCTATCCGGAACTACCTCACGTGGAAGAGCCACATGTAATTTCCGAAGATCATAATTTTGTCACGTGAGGAAAAGAAAGGGTCGAGCCAGCGACCCTAAACAAAAGCGCTTAATGGGAGGCACCCCATTCGTATCCCTTTCTTTTATAAGTTTTTTTTTACAATTTTCTTTTATTTTCATTCTTAGATTTAATTCAGTTTAGAGTTTCTTGTCGACTGCAGCTGCGCACATCAATATTCAACTTTTGGATTTATTTCACAACTTCAACACAATGTCAAGGAAATAGAGCAACTCCTACAGCGCATGGAGCGCAGATTAGACAGATTGGAGCACAATCAGATTGCTTTCTTCGAGCAGCAGCAATTTCAACCGCCTTTTCCACCAACACCTTGATGCATTAACAGAGAAGCTTCTTAAACTTTTATTTTCTTTATTTTTGTGTGTTTTTCTTTTTGCGAGTACATTGAGGACAATGTCGTTTAAGTGTGGGGGGACATTGAATGCTTGTGTGATTGTGTGTTTTGAATTTATTGTTTCTTTGTTCATTTTTTTATTTTGATTTTTTTCTGTCTTTTAATTTACATGATTTTAATTTTTTATTTTTTATAATTTGCATGTGATGTGTGTTTAACCATAAAATTCTATCTTAGTAGTTGGAATGAGACTGAATTGTGTGCTTGAGTTCAAATTAGGCCAATTGAATAGATGGTGAATCATGCTGATTGATTAAAGTAGTTGGTTACATAAGTTTACTCAGAAATTGATGCTTGAGTGATTAGGTAATGTATGAAAGCATAATGGATTTTCAATTGAGCCTATGTGAAGAATTGAGCCTATATGACTCCATTCAAAAGTCATTTCATTTCTTTTTGTGTGTGATATTCCCTTAGGTATTACCTTCAGAACTTGCTCTGAGCCGGTTTGAATCTATTAGATGCATGCTAAATAGAAATGATTAAGGCCATTTTTCTTTTAGCCCTTGAGTTAAATGACCCACATTTCTTAATTACCCTTGCAAACCCCTTTGAGCCTTTACCCATTTTGTTTCTTAAAAAACAAACTTCATTTTGAAACAACAAACCCCATTAGCCTTGCCTATTCACAAGTTAAATAAAGCACTGAGTTAGTTAGTTTTGGGACTTTTGGCTTTATTTTATTTTCTGAGACGAGTTCACTGATACTTCTACTCATAGAGCACATTATATTTAGCTGCTGTTGTGATTATTGTTCTCTTAGTATTCAAAAAAAAAGAAAAGAAAAAAAGAAAAAAGAAAAAGAAAAAAAGGAAAAAAGAAAAAGAAAAAGAAAAAAAAAGAGGATCAAGTATAGTGGCAATAATAAAATTTGAGTAGTTGGTTATTTACATGCAATTCTCATAAATACATTTTGTTATCCCTTGGTATATTTAGAGCTTTATAACTGCTTGTGAAGAACCCTTCCAAATCCTTTTGACTCACCTTAACCTTAGCCCCATTACAACCACGAATAAAGCCCTTTTGATCTATTTTAGCAAGTAATCACTGTAGAAGAGAATTGGTGTATTTGCAAGCCTATGGTAGTGTGATTTCCTATAGGGAGTTTTTGAGCAAAACACAACCTATAAACACTTGAGTGAAATGAGTGAATTCTGTGAGGGAAATCTATTATGAGTTTATAGTTATCTTTGAATGATAGTTTCATAAGTTGAGTTTGTTTATGTGTATCGATGAAAACTAATCATGATGTGTGTGGTAGCTTGACATTTGATTGGCCAAAGTTTGAATGATTGCATGCGTTTAGTTTCTTTGAAAATGAATTGATAGAATTTGATGGTCATGTTTAATTTACTCGAGGGCGAGCAAAAGTTTAAGTGTGGGAGAGTTTGTTAATGTCGTTATTTTCTTTGTTTTGTATGTTAATTTTCTTTGTTCTTAAGGTTTGAAGTTATACTTAATGGGAATTAATTTTATTTTATGTCAAGGTGTATTTTGGAACCAAATAGAAAAAACTGCGACAATTTTGGGATAAAAAGAGCTGAGCTAAACGTTGACCCTAATTAGACGTGGCCTCGTGCAACAACCAAAAGCATAAAATGCAACACATAGAGCCCAAGACCAAAACGACATAGCAACATTACAAAACGCATATAAGCTTGCGTTTCAAGAAACTACAGCAATGAGGAATAAATCAATGAGCATTTTTAAATTGTCAAAATCATCAAAAGCAAGTGGCATCGTTTTCAGGCAGAAAAGGAGGGATTTTAGAGGAGCAGTGGGACATCACCTAGTAGTGGCGAACGACAACGCAGCATATGGACGCATTATATGAGAAGCAAAAGAATATAGAAACAAGCAGCCCAAAAACATTGACGTGGAGGAAGGATGGTTTAAAGAGACACGTGAGTAGTTAAGTGAGGGACCTCTTAATTCGGCTTTTTATTTGTGAAATCAAGATATAATAGGGGAGAGGGCGTTAAAAACAAAGAGGGCTGACGTGGAATTAAAGAGGACGACAGGTTTTTAATTGAGAAAGAGAACACACAGTGAAGCCAAAAAAGAGAGGAACAAAATCAAGAGTGCGGCGCTGGAGGAGCGTAGAGGCTAGAGACACATAGTGAGGAACGGAAGAGAGGGTTGCGTTAGACAAGAATAGAGAGGGTGGTGGGAGATCGCAAAAAGGGAGAAACAAATAAGAAGAAGATGGTGGCAAATCGCAAACAAGGAAGGATGACAACGACAGTCCCAACGTTAGTGACAATCGGAATAGATAGGGAAATTATGATGTTGGGTAACTAAATTTTTATTCCTTGGTTTATGGAATCCTAGTTATTGAACTTTGCATGTTATGAGATTTGTGTTCTTTATTTCAATCGATTTATTAGTCAAGTATCAAATATTTTTCTAGGTCATTATTTGATTGTTTAATCTGATAGCTAGGTGTGTAACTAGTTTGTGTTTTTATTCAATTAATTGCTAGATTAAAAAGGTTGACATTCAATTCTTTTAATTAAAAGTAGCGACTAGGATTTTTGTCTACTACGTTAGGGACATGATTCTAAAAATAATAATTGTCTAGGCTAAATATACATTGTATATATGTTGTCTAGTTCGTCGATTTTCTTGATTCGTAAAGCTATTAATTAATTAAATCTAAGATCGTATCCAGGCTATTAATTAATAAAGATTAATTTAAATACATGTTTTGGTTAATTAAACATAAGAGAAAATAGGTAAAGAAATTTACCACGACGAATGCCAAACTCTAAGTTGGTTATTTTTAGTGTCGATGATCAATGCAAGTTCAATAACGAAGGAAATCGGAAACCAAGACTTATTTATATTGATTGTTAAATTCTCATTATTTTATTTTTAGTTCTTTTTCAATTTTAATTTCTAATTAAATTATGCTTAATTCACAATTACAAACCTCCCCTTTATTGCGTAACTACTAACGTCTGAATTCCTCGTGGGAACGATCCCTACTTTCCATTACTACATTAATTTGTGTTGCAGGAAGTTGGTTTCTTTTTATATTAGGTTGCAGGTAACAACATTCACCAATTAGACTGCTTACTAAACTCCAATAAACATGTCACCATACAGGTTAGTTTTCGGTAAACCTTGTCATTTGCCTATGAAAATAGAAGATAGAGCCTACTGGGTTGTAAAGCAATTAAACATGGATTTGGTAGAGGCTAGTAACAATAGGAAGTTGCAATTGCAAGAATTAGAAGAGATCCGTAACGAAGCTTATGAAAATGCAAAATTTTATAAGGAAAAAACTTAAGCTTTTCATGATAAAATGATTTTTAGGAAGCAATTTTCAATAGGACAAAAATTTCTTTATCATTCAAAGCTTAAGTTATTTCCAGGAAAATTACGATCTCATTGGCTAGGTCCATTTATTGTTACTAATGTATTTTCTCATAGTGCGGTAGAATTCAAAGGTTAGACACTTCTAAGGTATTTAAAGGTAATGGACACCTTGTGAAACCATACTGTGAGAACTCTCTAGTCAAGAATGTAGAAAACATAGCGCTGGTAGCCCCAATCTTTCTCTGAAATTTGTTTTGTTTTAGTTGTCAATTTTATTCCATTCCCTTTAGTATTTTCATTTGTTAATCTTTTCAATTCTAATTTTATTATTAGAAAAAACGTTTTCCTTTCCCGCCGCCCACTGTCATTTTACCGCCCATGCCATGTTTACCTCCCCACTTTCATTTATTTGTTACTCTTACCTTCATTCACTCACAATTTCACACACCCAATGTCGAATTAGTAAACACCCACATCTTTCCAACGAAAAAACCCAACCTTTTACCCTCCTTCTCACCGTAATCCACCCATTTTCCAGTCTAAATTTTTGTTAGTTTGTGTTTATTTTTGTGTTTCAAGACTACAAAAGCGCAACAATTGGAACCATGCCACGAAAGAAGAGTGATTCACGCAAGTTAGCTTCACTAATCACGTCATTTGTAAACACCCGACCTCCATATGACACCACAGCTGCAGCACCAACTCCATCAATCCCTCTATTGTCTGAACCAACACTAAGCCCTTCAACGAGGAATCGCAATCAGAAAGGTAAACAAGTCGAGAATAGAAGCCAATGTAATTCAAAAAGTAGAGCTTTCACTTCTTTTCGACTGCCAGAAGACAACCAAAGATTTCAACAACTAAGCCAACGCAAAATCTACCCTTGTAAGTATGTTTTTACCCACACTTTTGAAGCTTTACACGCTCGTGATGCTTTTGAGCAATTGGTTGGACAAATTTGTTGGAATGTGTTTGTTAAAATTGACTGCTCTGCATATGTTGAATTAGTAAGAGAATTTTATAACACATTTCAATTTAATTCTCATGAAGCATTCGACTTGTTTACTAAAGGAATTGTGGAATATAACTTTTGGCAAGGAATTTGCATTATATGTTGCTGAATTTAACGTGACCATGGGTTTTATATCAACTGATGATGTTAAAAATGAACCATTTGTATGTTCCCGTTGTGATTATCATAGTGATTTTCATACATCTGAATTATGGACTCAATGGTCCGTCATCACTCATCTATATAATGTCAGTGCATCTAAGAGTTTATGTTTTAAAAAATCATCTTTTCAAAATCATACATCGACCCTTAGTGTACAATTTTTCAGGGCGTCGGGATTCTATGGGTACACTTTCTAAAGCTGAATTTTATTTTCGTGGTGTATAGATAGAGAAATTCCTATTAATTTAAGTTTTTTTATATTTTTGACACAATTTTAATATGTGTTAAACAAAAAATCCAAACCATTAATATTAGGGTCTTACATCACTCAATTGACCATTAATTTGGATTTATTGGACCCTAACAATACTGGCATGATTGTGGCTTGTGCCATAGAACCTTTAGATATGGAATGTTTGTATAGGATGGGAATCATGGACATGAGTCATAGAAGGATATCCTTAACTAATTCGAGCCCAGTTGTCCCTTCCAACCCACGTCCAACCATAAGGAGTTGAGTAGTCACAGATACACCGAGTAGTAGCTAGCCAACCTCCTGAAGCCAATTTGGACGCTCGTTTAACTCAACTTGCACGGCATATGCACCGAATGCATATAATTTGGATTCCAACCTTCTCACCCGCCATCCCCATGATTTTGATGCTCAACTAATAGAGAAGCTTTCTTTTCTCTCTTCTTTTCTATTTTTGCTTCTTTTATCTTATGACATTACACTGGGGACAATGTATGAATTAGGTGTGGGGTGAGGTATGTTCCATATAACCGATAGTTATGAATATTTGTTGAAAATTTTTTAATGCTTATCAACTTATTTGCAATTAATTAGCCAACTTCGACACTTTCTAGACTTCCATTTTTCATGATTTAAGTAGTGCACATAACTTGAGTTAAATTTATTTTAGGACAATAGATGTCACTTAGTTAAGAAATACAAGTGTATACATTTAGTCAAGTTTTGGCAATCATATGATTAAACATAGTGTATAATTGTGGTGAATTGCATTAACCTATGAGTTTTTGGGCCTAAAAGATTGAAATATCTATATCAATCTGTATTTCTTTGATGTGTGATTATCTTCTAAGGTCAATTTTTATCTAAAACTTACTTGGAACCGACTTGAGACCACATCTATACATGTGTGCACAAAAATGATAAAGGTCGTCTTTGTTTTAACCCTTTAGCTTAAAAAGCCAACCCAATTCAATATCCTTTGTTAAACTATTTAAACTGAACCGTTTTTCTTGATAAACCCATAATAAACAACTAAAACCTCTCATATCTTCACCCCTCATAAATGTAAGTAGGCATTCTAACCACAATTTATGTCAAACTTATTTGGAGTTGTAGGATCGTGTACGGTCCGAATATTTAAAATACGTTGCGGAAAAGATCATACAACAGCATCACGTATAATCGAAAACACGAAGGATTAACGTAAATACCTTATTTGCGTGGGTGGATTGCTTCTTTTCGGATTCCAAGACACTGCAAATCGCGAATGCCCTCTACCGGTATCCACACGAGCATGCACGATCCG
>JAOTAZ010072819.1:0-15395 GCA_025629785.1 Erythroxylum oxycarpum | reverse complement strand
ATAACGATGTAAAATTTATTAATAGTTATATCGAAGATATTTTTTAGTTTTATAGTAACTCAAGTTTATTATAAATTTTAAATATTGTGAAAAAAATCCAACAGCTAAAAATTCAATCAATTCGGCCGATTTAATCGTAAAAATCTTGAACCGTTTTGTTAAGATATCAACAGCTTAGTCAAACTGATTTGGATATGTGCAAACTCATTCAACGTTACCTTGATTTCCCTAATGCTGTGTATATTTGATTCCTTGATTTTTATTTTTATTTTTGTCTTTGGCCAGGGTATCCATCGGTGGATCCAATGACTAATCCCCTTGCTGATGAGAAGGCACCTCACAGGGTGAATTTTTTGTGTATATTTGATTTGTTGAGATCACATTTTCCCTTAATTTTAGCTTAGCATATCTGTTGTATTTGGCTATAAAGACCACAGTATTGTGACTAAAAGATATACAATTTTCTTCTCTTCTCTGCTGTTCATACAATTTTAACTTTTCGATTTGATTTTTACTTTTCCGATATGCTTTAATAGCTCTTATTTTGAAAATCTTGTCATCATCAAGTTCTTTTCAAATTGATCCATTCAACCATGTAAAATATCAAAATATATAAAAAAATTAATTAAAAGAAATGTTATAATTCCAATTGAAAATTAATTGAACAACTTCTTAAGTAGTTTGAATATCTGCAAGTTGGTTCAGTAAAAAGAAAGTCCATTCATAGCTCTATTTTTTTAACGTTGTATTACAACGTAGGAACTAAAGATCATATAGTTACTGTTCTGGTGCGCCTCAGAATCTAACAGTCAACAACTTGGAGCGGATGAAACTCGATTAGCGATCAATTGGGGACCATTGATTCTGTGCTCTGGTTGAGTAATCGACATCAGATAATTCATGAAGCTTTTTGCTTGACATGATTGACCAGCCTAAAAGGGTTTTCATAGTGGATTATTAGGTGGCAATAATATCAATATGATTATAGGGATGGAATATAAGGAATATCTTTCCTCTTTAATTCCTTTGCTACAAAAATATAAGAGTTATCTAAATATACAAGTGAAAACTGAACAGCCCGGATCATCCCAACATTGCAAATGATTTGAAGGTCTCTGCATTTCCCCAGGAAATAAGGAATCGGTCGTCATTGAATCAAGTAGGGTAAAAACTTTCACTGGTTTTCGAGGAGACCAGACTGCCATTTTCATGTCTTGAATTATTGGTTGTCATGATGAGTGAAATGAAAAACTAAAAAAAAATCAATTTAATAAGGCCTATAGCTGCTTTGTGATTGTGAGAAAATGAACGTAAGAACGTGGGGTCTTCATATATATGCATGAAATGATGGCGAAGATGATGGAGGGACCCAATTGAGGCTTTTGATCATAGCAAAGGAATCCCTTGGATTGAGGATTGGTAGCAGCAGTAGTAGCAGCCTTGAAATCGTGTGGGACCTGTCTTGCTCTTCTTTCTTTTAGGGAAAAAAAAAAAAAAGAACATCTAGAGTTAAATAACTTTTGTTCTCTTTAACGCTCATCAGACACAGTATAAAAAGAAGAGAAGTGAGTAAGAGAAAAAGAGAATGTGACGTGCATGTGATCCAACAGCCTTTATGTTCCCCTCTTCTCACCCATTCTTCTTCTTCTTCTCCTGTGTCTTTTTGACATTAGGTGTCTAAATGCTTTTTCGGTTGATGATGTTTAGGTCTTACATAGATCTTATTATTTTCCTCCTAGACATGAAAAACAAAATACAACTTATTAATTTCGGTCCCGTTTCTTTTAGACATGATGCTGATGATCATCAATAGCACCGACTAAAAGCATGTCATTAGTGGAATTCCTAGGGTCTAGTACCAATTCGCCACCAAGTTGATCATCGATCGCTTTTGTGTCTGTGATAGATACTTGCATGTTGTATAGTATATACCTTTTATATGACCAATCTATTACCCTTTGTACATGACGAAGTTTCTCTGGTTTATTTATATTTGATACCATCTTTTTCATGTAGAAGTTGAAATCAACTCCTTTAACAAAGACGGAAAAAGAGAGGGGGGGAGAGCAAAGCAGAATTGAAAAGAATGGATAGGAAAGAAGAAGAAAAGGAAAGAAAGATAAGTAAAAACATCTATTCTTGTTCTCTGCTTTTGATGCAACTCTAAAGCGTGTTAAAATTAGCTTGCTTTTATTAATTAGTAAACTATCGTACGCCATGCAAGTCTATCAAAGTTTTTCTTTCAAAATGTAGAAACCCTTTTGGACCTACGTCCTATTAAAGAGACTGTTTTGAAAAGAAGCTGCTTTTAAAAATCTTTTTTTCTTCTAAGGAAAAGAGCTTTTGCATGGAAATCAAATCTACATTTTCTAAGATTATTTTGATTAAGTTTGCAGATTCCTCACTATCCAATCAATCAATTTAAAGCATCTTCTTTACTCCATTTGGGTCAATGTGTTTGTTGATTTTGTTCATAGTATAATTTAATATCAAAGTAACCATCTTAAACCTTGCATGATTGCTTTAAAGTTCAAATATTTGTAGATCCCTTTGAATACGACTTATGTTCCAGGGAATGGAATAACATGTGACACGGCTTTATAAGTTTCTATGAGACAAAGCATTTCCTTGGAGTTATGGAATTTATGGACCACGCATCATATTGTTTGCTAATAATTGCAACATATAGCAACCGAAATTCATGCATCCTGCATCCAATATGTAATAAAATTGTGTCTCTTTTGCGTCTTAGGTTTCGCACACATGTAGATACATCTATCTGGTCATCTGGCTTTTTCTTAGGATGCTTACAGCCTGGGTCTTAAACAGTCCCTTTTCCCATCAAGGCAACGCATTAAATTTTGGTAATAATAAGTTAGCTACAAGATGACGATAAGAAAGATAAGTCTTAAACAGTTGCTGAGGAAAAATCAGTTAGTTACCTCCCAGTTTCTTGTATATAAAGATTTCATGGAAGGATCTTGGTGATAAGATATTGATTGTCAAAATAGGCTTATGGTATATTATTGATAGTACACATTTTATACATGTATTAAGGCACCGTAAATCTAAAGGATAAAGTAAAATTAGAAGATCAATTACAATAAATAACAGATATATAAGAGATTTGAAACTAAAGGAGAGATATCCTTATCATCCTCCCTCAAGTTGAAGAGGGGACCAAACTCTCAACTTGTCTAAAAAGTGTAGAAATTTGTTCTTCGTTAAGGACTTAGTGAACAGATCAGCTAGCTGGTCATTAATAGAAAGATAGCGAACAACAAGAGCCTTGGAGAGAACTTTATCACGATTATAGTGAAAGTCGATTTTCAGATGATTGAAGCGGGAGTGAAAAATTGGAGTTGAGGTGAGATTGGTAGCACTGAAATTGTCACACCAAAAATGAGGAACATAAGTTTGGTGGAAGACAATTTCACCTAACAATGAACAAATTAAGCCAGTGAAGTTCATTAATTGTAGCAATGATGGCCCTATATTTAGCTTCTGTAGAAGAATGAGAGACAATACGTTGTTTGCGAGAACCCCAACACATGAGATTAAAACCGACAAAAATAGAGCAGCCAGTAACAGACTTCCTATCATCAGGATCACTAGCTCAATCAAAGTCACGATAGGCAGAGATTAAGGTGAAAGAGAGCAATAAACAGACCTTTATCACACGTAGCACAAAGGTAGCGAAGTATTCGCTTTACCGCAACTCAATGGTGAATTTTGGAGAGTGCATAAATTGACATACCTTGTTGAATGCAAAACATAAATTTAGTCGAGTAAATTGGAGATACTGAAGATCCCCCACAATGCTGTGATATAATCTTGGATCTTCAAAGGAGTCATCACCAGTGGCAATCAATTTTTGCGAGGGACAGGTTGGAGTGAAGACTCCATTAGCATCAAGCATATTGGCTCTATCAAGAAGATCATGAAAATATTTGGTCTGACGCAACAGTAAACCAACATCAAGCCATTGCGTCTCAACACCTAGAAAATAATGAAGTTGGCCCAAGTCCTTCAAAGCAAAGGACATCTTCAACAAAGTAATAACATTATGAACCAGGGAAGAATGATTCGCCATAATGAGAATATCATCAACATAGATTAATCAATAAATCATATGACTGCCTTTACTGTAGAAATAAAGCGAAGAATCAGTTTTGGAGCTAAGAAATCCCAAGTACAATAACGCATCAATGAGGCATTTATATCATTATCTAGAGGCCTGTTTCAAGCTATAAAGATACTTATGCAATTGAAAAACATGAGTTGAGAAGGCGGAACTGATGAAGCCAGGAGGTTGCTCTATGTAAATAGTTTCATCTAAGGATCTATGTAGAAATACATTGGAAACATCAAGTTGGAGAACATCCCAGCCAAGTGAAACAGCAAGAAAAAGATACAAGCGAACAATAGAAGGCTTGAAAATCGGGCTAAAGGTATTGTGAAAATCAATGCCAAGGCGTTGATGAAACTTTTTGACAACAAGATCAGCCTTTTAGCGTGAAATCGTGTCGTCAAGATTGCGTTTGATGTGGTAGACTCATTTGCAACCAATAATATTTTGTGAGGGATTGTATAGAACAAGGGATTAGGTGTTGTTGTGAAGTAAAGCATCATATTCTTCTTTCATAATAAGTCGCTAGTGGGGAACTTTATTGGCAGCTCGAAAGGATGTAGGTTCAGAATTATCATCAACAGCAGCATAAAAGGTCATAGGCTTCAATGAGTTTGTTTAAAGACGAGTCAGTATAGGATAGGCTTGATTTGGATCATATGGGGAGAAGGAGGTACAGTGGGAGTGGGATATTTAGTGAGGTTAATAACTAGTGATAAGTCATCCACGTTGGATAGTGTAAAGGAGGTAGTTGTTGAGAAAGGCGACGGATGTGGTGACATATGAGAGGGCTATATTGGCGAGAGAATAGGTGGAGGAGAAGAACTCAATGGTGAGTGCACTTGAGATTGGTTTGGGGGAGTAGATGTCGTCGGGAGAATAGGTTGAGGAGGAGAACTTAATAGTGGATGCAAAGGAGGTTGGTGTTGTAGAGCAGATGTCGAAGTAGTACATGAGGTTGATGGACAAGATGCAGGAGGTGAGGTACCATAGTGTTGGGATGGTAAGAAGATAGTAGCTGGAGAGGAATTGGAGCTAGTGGAGCTAGTCATCATCTCGTGCTTTTGAAATGGAAAAACCTGCTCATCAAACAAAACATGACGTGAGATAATAATGGTATTTGTAGCTAGATTTAAGCAATAATAACCTTCATGAATTTTTTTGTAACCTAGAAAAACACAAGAAGCATATTTAGGTAACATTTTATCATGAGCATAAGGTTTAAGCCAGGGATAGTATAAACAATAAAAAATTTTATGTTCATGATAATTAGATAAGAACCTAAATAAAACTTGATACAGGGATTTATTTGAGAAAAGATGAGTAAGCAGCGCATTAATTTGATAAATTGCGGTGCCAAAAGCATATTGCCATAATTGTTTAGGAACTGAAGTGTGAGTGAGTAAGACAAGACCAGTCTCAATAATATGGCAATCTTGCATTAGGCACAACCATTTTGCTCAGGGGTTTGGGGAAATTTTTGCGTTGAGAAATTACATGTTGAAGAAGGTGTGTGGTGAGACTCTGAAACTCACCTTCCCAATCTGCCTGCAATACTTTGATTTTGAGATTAAAGAAACGTTCAATAATGTGTTAGAATTTGATAAATACATTTAGCAGTTCAGACTTATTTTTGATGAAGTAAATCCAAGAATATTTGCTAAAGTAATCAAAGAAGAGCACATAATATTTGTTATTATCAAAAGATGCAACAGGAGAAGGTCCTCATAAATCTGAACAAATAAGATCTAACGGTCCATCAACACGAGAACTAGATAAAGGGAAATGCAATTTATAAATTTTGCTAAGACATCACACATGACACAAACGATGGAAATCACTCTGCTAAATTTTGTGGGACTGGAAACTAAAGCCTGATGAATAACGCGAGGAGCAACATGGCCTAAACGAGCATGCCACGTAGAAAGAGAAGCCAAGTGAGCTTGAGGAGCAATAGGACCAACAATCGAAGGTGTAAGGGAGATGGAGTATAAGCCGGCATTAGTCCGACCTGAATGGAGCAATATTTTGTGGGGATATCCTTGATTTGGAAAAAATTCAAGAGAAACATTATTAGATTTACCAAAGTAGGAAACAGATAGAAGATTAGCAGAAATATTAGGAACACATAAAATGTTATCCAACTGAAAGAAACAAGAATGGTTAGAAGAAAAATTGGAGGAGCCAATATGAGAGATTGGTAAGGTTTTACCATTGCTGATCTTAACTTTCGTAGGGCCATTATAATCATGATGAAGAGTAAGATTGTCTATATCAGTAGTGAGATCATGAATAGCTTCAGAATCCAATAGTCATTATTGGGGACGAGACTATTATGAAAAGGCTAACTGGGCAGCAGGTGTGGGCAACAGAGGGGTAGCATCTGTCCACCGATGAGGAGAAGGATATTGGCGAGAGTAGTGACCTATCCCATTGCAATTATAGCAGGTGAGGACAAGATCAGTGGAAGACAGGTAGATAGGGGGTCTGTGGGAGCAGTACGAGTGACGAAAAAACTAATACTACTGCTGACGACCTCACCCTCAACCACGACCACCTCTCCCACTCATAAAGGGATTTTGACTGGATGAAGAAGATGTGGTCTGAATGGCATGAGCAGTAGGCAGGACATATTTATTGACGTCAGAGGAAGAGTCATGGGCAAGACTGAGTTCTTCACTCAACAGTAAACCATACAAGTCATCAGTAGAAATAGAATCTAGGCGATTCTCAAAGGACCTAACAAAGGGTTGGTAAGAGAAGTCCAAACTGTTACTGATTACTTATACTAAGTCATCCTTAGGATCCGGATGTTTGAGAGCAGCCAATTGATCAAAGATGCGCTTGGCCCTTTGAAAGCAGTATGTGATTGATTCATTCGTCTTCTCCAAATGATAGAAGTTGTTCTTTAGTGTTTGAATTTGAAATTTAGAACCAGAGGCATATAGGTAGATTGAAGCTTTTGCCAGGCCTCACGAGCAGTGGAGGAACCGACAATTTGAGATACAAATGACTTGGTCATGGAGCCAATAATCCAGTTAAGAACAAGTTGATCTTGACGAAACCACCGTTACTAAACTGGATTGAGTTGTTCTGTTAAGAAACTAAGGGGGAGGCTGCACGAAGCCATTAATATGATGAGCTAGATCGTAACTATGTAGGAGAGGTAGCAATTGTGTTTGTCACAACAGATAATTGGTGGAGTTTAATTTAATAGGTAGTTGATGGGCAATGCTTGGTTGGTTTGGCGCAAAGGAGACTGCAAGGACAAGTTGAATAGTGCCATAATTGGTGGCCATGGGGGATAAGAGAAAGAACGCAGCAAGAATGTAATAGAGGAGGAGAAAAAAGAAACAACAAAAAGAAGTTATTAAGCCAGTGTTGGCTCTGATACTATAATAAGATATTGATCGGCAAAATAAGCTTACGATATATTATTGATAGTACACATTATATACATATATTAAGGTATGATAATTCTAAAAGATAAAGAAAAATTAGAAGATCAGTTACAATAAATAACAGATGTACAAGAGATTATCCTTATGACTTGGATGTTCCAAATCCTTTACACCAGTAATTAAGAGACATGGGCAGTTAGCAAAAGTTTCTTGTGATCAATTCTCTATCATGCATCCATTGATGAAAGAATATGAATAGACATTTTTGCATTCTTAAGATCACGTAGTTGCAGTGAAGTGATATGGCATTTTATAATGCAATAGCATTCCCTTACGAGTGATGACTTTAGTTATACTACAAATCAAGTAGTACTTGATAAGAACACAAAATCATGTGCCCCATCCTTGTATAAAGTAATATTATATGCAATATATAACATCGACAGTATTTGTGGTTGATACAACATCATAATTATATTGAGGAAAACAAAATCATCCCAGAATACTTGTAAATCTGAAACTCAATGTCATAACAATTAATAGGAAAATCAACCCCAAATAGTTTTTTGTAAGAGAATTTAGAATTCCAAGAAAGGAAAACTTTAAGAAAGGGCACACAATAAATGTTCCCAGTACACTGAAATTTCGAATTGTCGAGCATTTTCGGCTTCTACGTTTCCCAAAATTTAATGGGTTCCATTTGATGAAGATGAGTTCAAACCCTACAGAGTCAATTCCTTTTAAGACTTCGATCTTTTCACAGTCGCATCAATACAAAATTAACTCATCAGCTTTTAAGTAAGAGAATTCTTTACAGCTTTTTCCCTTTGAAGTGATAGACTGCATGTATAAGATAAATATATACTTTGCTCAAACTATAATAAACAAGGAAGCGACGCAGTGTCAGGCTATAATAACAAAGAGTACGTACAACTTGAAAACAATTGTGAGAATCACTGAGTACGAGGCTTTTTCTTTAACTTTCAATTCCAAACTATAACAAAATGATGGATCAGAATTTTACAATCTTTTCGTGATGAGACTATGTAATAAGAAGTTAAACTGTTTATGATGTGGTGATTGAATTTAATGGCGAGGAAAAGAAATAGCATTTTTGTGTACATTATTAGATCAAAAGTACCTCTTCTTCTTCTACACTGTAAGATCCCAGCAACAGGACCTGAGACAGATGATGAATCGTTTTGGAAGGACACAGGTGTCCGTTTCCATCATTAAAGAAAGGACAAACCCCAATTTGTCTACATTTGTTTCAGTGAGACAAACGAGTATCTCGTCCTGTCCATTAATATCCAGCCATTTCCTCGTGGGATCCATATCCCTCGTGACCCGTAACACATATTGCTAGAATAATTTCTGGATTTTTAGATTTTTATCAATTAGTTTTTGTTTAAGACTGATATACATAATTTTACGAGTAATTTTGTGTTCTATTTTTTAATCCAATTTGTATTTAAATTTGTACTTAATATTGATTTTGTGAATGTAAATAGCCAGTTAGTGCAGGTGTTAAAACATTGTTATAAATAAGAATTCTATTAATTAAGTTTTACTCATTAAAAAGTATTAATCTTAAATCAATTTCACTTAAAATTACACTAAACCGCGCAAGCACTTTCTTCAAATTTCTTTAGTATCTATGCTCTTAATTTGTGCATGCATGCCGCAAATATATTTTATGCTCAATAGGGGAACTACGTGGTTGTGTTCCCTCAGTGTAAGGGAGGGGTCAAAAGAATCAGACAAGAGAGAGTGACAGCAGCGACAGGAAAGACCTAGTAGCTTGTCGTATAGAACACAGATTTTGATTCTTTCACCTCAAAGAGAGAGAGAGGGAATAGTTTGTTTATTTGTTAACCAATTTTAAATACACGGATCTTTTTAATTCGTTTTCTCTCTGTGTTTTAAGCTGTCCCTCCTTGAAATTCTCCTTATATATTATCTAATACTGACCATTGTGTTTTTGTTTATTGTTAACTGCGAATTGTATAATGTATATTCGAAAGCTGTATTCGACGTTGTCATGTGAGAAAGAGAGGATGGGTGGTCGTGGGGTTCACTTTCACTGTGTTTTAGAAGTTGGAATAGAATCTTCTTGGCTCTTGTTCAACATGTTAGAGATTAAGTGTTATTTGTGGGGGTTGGACTGATTTTGCTAGTCATGGTGGTGGTGGGTTCAGTAGGATCTGACTTAGTTGCTGACAACTTGAGAGAGAAAGATCAGACTTTGTTTTTATAGATTTCTATATCTTGTGGACCATACAATACAAACTCGTAAAATTAGCCGAAAGATTGCTTCTTTGAGTCATGAAATTTACCTTCTTATTAACTATTCATGCATTTGTTACCTATTATTACCCATAAACTGCTCTCCTCCATCAATGCAAGGGGTCCTTTCGTATGATTGTTGGACCCACACCATCAAGTGGTTCGTAATGGACAATCAAATAAATAATGATAATCCCTTAATTACAATACTCAAGTATTAAAAATCTGAGTTGGACCAATAATTATACAGATAAAATGATTTTGTCAGTCTTAACTAACGAAAGGTGTTGGACCACTTGATGTCCAGCTAACTAGGTTCAAGTTGGGGAGCTTGGAAAGGAGCTATACGGGAAAACTTCCCAGAAATATGCATGTAACATGAAAAGATGGATGGAGTGGATATGTGACAATAAACTTTATACTGTTAAAGAAGAATACAACGCCAAGAATCACGAGAACAGCATTCGTAGAACCCTGAAAATTGCAAAGACAGAGTCCAAGTTAGGCGCTGAATTCTTGCAGAGTACAGAAGACTAGGCGACTTGAACTTGGGAATTAAGAAAAAGAGAGTGCGTGTGAGAGAGAGATAGAGTAGGAAAATTTAAGAAGATGCTTCTTATCGTAGGAGAGCATTTCCCGTTATAATTGAACATCAATACAGGAATCTGACAATGCTCCTTTATTTCCAGGTTCTTTGCTATCCACAGAAAGAGATTAATCACAAAAGTCACAGGCATCTTTTTTTGGTGCTGAAATAGTAAATTAAGTTTGGAATTCTACAAAAATTTACATCTAATGACATCATGTGACAGATTTCTTTAAACATAAATATAGCAGTTCATTAATGAATATAATTTGTACATGTACTCGACGCAACAATTCCTCCAGAACAGTACGTAACCTGCAAACTCATGCATTGGACAGTCTTTAATGTCTTCTGACCAGTTACAGTCATCCAAGGACGTTGTTCTGCAAATACGGTCACTTACTTAGCAAGCTTATCGATCGAATTGTTCCATTATTGGATAATCATCAGACGATAAAGAACATATGTTTGGTCCCTTTAGACGGTTTAAGGGTGGGGATAGATTTGGTTGGAACACGATTAACTGATCAAAACGGCATTTTCTTTTTCTTTCTTGACTTCGATAAGGAAATTGGTTTTTTCCTTTTCAAAATGGAAGGAATAATCATTTGGGTGTGGGGAACTAGGCGGTGCAACTTTGTTTTTCCAATAATGAGAATCATAGACATGATATAAACAGTCAGTTGAAGTATCAAAGTGAAATAATTAGTAATGATGTTAGCATTAGGTTTATGGGTCCTTCCCACTTATATGTCATTCACTAGCTCCATGTCTTTCCAATATGGGATTCCCTCACACTTGACTTCCCAACAATCTCCCCCTCAAGTGTGAACTTCCACATTGGGCTTGGACTCCCCCTTGAGCGAAAGCCTTTTTCTTACTTAGTAACTCGAGTATATGGCGTCACCAAGAGCCCTTCTACTCTACTGGTCTGGGCCCACCAGGAGTCTCCTTGCTCTTCTTCCGACCACCATCTCCATACTCGTCCCTTGCCGAACCATCGGCTCTGATACCACTGTTAAGAACTGGGGAGCCCACTTACATGGGAGATCTACACTATGGGCCTAGTGAGAGAACACACTTATGGGCTTGACACCACACTTCAACCCAAAACCTTAAGGTATTAGGTTTATGAGTCCTTCCCACTTATATGTCATTCACTAGCTCTATGTTTTTCCAATATGGGATTCCCTCACACTTGACTTCCCAACATGAAGGTTGGAAAAGATTGACAAAAGGGTGATGGACATCAAATCGTGTTTGACATTATGAGGCTTCTCATCTTTCAGAATTGATATACATTACACTCATGCATTGCGTAGTATTCTAATGTGATCATTTAATACTCTTCCTTTGTATCAAACATTTGTTTCTTTTTATTTTTTAGGTTATATGACCAAGTTTTTAATCTTATCACACATTCATATTCCACTCGCGATCTCTTAGCTTATTTTACTTGGAGCATCTTGTTTAAGTTATTTTTATTGATAAGATCGTTGAAGATAATCATTTTGAACTTTAATTTTCTTATGTTATATGTGGTTATTAATTATATGCCAAAGATTAATTCATCTTTTGTATTCAAATGATTCTTGGTATATTTAAAGCCAAAAGAAATTTAAAAAGGCACAAAATAAGGTGCTTTAGATTAATAGAAATTACAACAATAGTTCTAATGATCAGGCATTGTAACATTAAGTGAAATTTTAAAGTTTTATATTTCGAATATGCGATTAAAATGTGTTAGAAGTTGTTTAAACCTTATCTTGACCAACTTTAGATGACAATCACTAAATGTACAGTTTCTTGAAGCCAAACAAAAAATTACAACAAGAAAATCGTAATATTAATAAAATGGGGTAAGGTGGCTATATTAAGTATTAATAAATATATTTTTCAATCATTTTAATGTTTGACAGATTTAGATTACGTAATTATAGCATTACATAAATTAATTGATACTTTAGTTATTAAGTATTAATAAAAAACTTATTTTTGTTAAAGACTAGTGGAATTGTATGGAAAACGTTAAATAATGTATGAGAACATGGATTTATTTAAATCTTTTACAACAACGGATGTATTTAACATATTTCCTTAAAAAAATAGCGAGCATGTGAAAAATAATATCTATTCCATTAATAACTTACAGGGGTAATGTAAAAATTCGGGTAAATCAAGGTACGTCCTTGAGAATGTGATCGCAGGTTTGGGATTACGGCAACGGGCAGATGTTTCATATATGAAAAAGTATATCATGATCATCATATGATATCACTATCCAAAATTAAATGTACAATTAATTATCACCGGTCTGAAGTGACGGCTGAAGTGAAAGGGAAAAGAAACGAACAATAGTACTAAAATTTACGATCCATCAGCATTCAGCAGTCGCTTGCGAAGTTTAAACATCAATTGAATTGACGCGAGAAGGTAGCAGGCTTTGGTTGTGAACCACTTAAAGTACTATTTGCATATGTACATATAATGACTGAAAGCTATGCATAGTATAGATACTTATCTCAATGGTTTAACTTTTCTTCTGATTTTTAAAATATTAGTTATTATTGTTAAAGCATATCAAGTGAAACCTATGTTAAGGGATAAATATCACTAATATAATGACTATTAGATACGCATAATGATTTAAGATACAACGTTTAATTTAAAATATTAAATAACATTTAAAGATTCAAACAAAATATAAAATGATATTTGAAGAATTCCTAAAGAATAAGATTCCAGATATATCCTCCAAAAGGATAGTGAAGCAACTCACAGGCGGGTTGTGATACTAATAGATGCTAATGTATAGAGATTTGGCATGCACATAGAATTTAATTCATGTATACTTAGGACACCCTTTCTTTTCCTAACAAAATGAGAAATTAGATATTATTGATAATTTTGGAGGAATAAAAACTCTTGCTATCCCACATTAACAGGCAATTATAGAAGCAACTAAATCACGTAATTACAGTTGGAGATATTTACAATTATAGGAAATACTCTATTTACAACAAATTTATAGCTATTATTTTAAATACTCCCCCTCAAGTTGATGCATGAGTATCGCGAATGCCCAACTTTTGCGGGAGAAACTAAAATTATGTTTGGTCCAGTGCTTTAGTGAAAATGTTTGTAAGTTGAAATTTGGTCTGAAGATGAGCATTAACAATATGGCCTCCTTAAAGTTGTTCTCTAATATAGTGTGGCAATCAATTTCAATATATTTGGTACGTTCGTGGAAGACGGGGCTAGCTGCGATATGAAGAGCAACCTAATTGTCACAGAACAAACACATCGATTGACGATGGAACACACCAAGAGTGGCCAAAAGAGCCTTTAGCCACTTAATTTCAATGCACGTAAAAGCCATGGAAAGATATTCAACTTATACCGAGGAACGAGACACAATAACCTATTTCTTAGTCTTCCATAAAATAGGAGAGGACCCCAACATAATAAAATATCCAGTTATAAATCATCACGTAAGTGAGCATGTTGTCCAATTAGAATCACAATAACCATATAGTTGGAGATCATTATCAGCGCGAAGAAAAATACCTTGTCCGAAATGATTTTTAAGATAACAAAGAACACGAGTAGTCACCTTATAATGCTCTTAGCAAGGAGCTTGCATGAATTGTGATAGAATGTGAATAGAGTATGCAATATCGGGTCGTGTAATAGTCAAATAGATCAAACGTCAAACTATGGATTGATAGCGAACCAGATCAAAAAACAGAGTTTCAGAAACAAGAGCCAAGCCATGGTTTTGCAACATGGGAGTCTTAGTTGGTTTAACAGTAAGTAATCCCATCTTTTTCAAAATATTTTTAATCCCATCTCTTTCAAAATATTTAATGTGTATTTACGCTGACACATAATCAAGCCTTCGGGAGAGTGAGCAAACTCAGTTCCCAACAAATATTTAAGAGAACCAAGATATTTAATTTGAAAGCAAGAATCGAACTATCTTTTAAAATTTGAGCAAGAAACGAAATTATTACCAGTCAATAGCAAGTCATCGACATACACCAAAGCAGAGAAGGAAATATCACCCTTTCGATAAGTGAATAGGGTGTGATTAGCATGGGACTGAACAAAGCCATAATGTTGCAAAGTAGAAGAAAGTTTTGTAAACTAGTTGCGTGGTGATTGGCGCAACCTATATAAAGATTTGCAAAGTTGAAAAACCTTTCTAGGCGGAGAAGAAGAAAAGCAGGTGGAAGTTTCATGTATACTTCCTCATAAAGGTTACCATGAAGAAAAGCATTGTTAACGTCCATTTGGTGAATTTCCCAATGTTCGACAATCGCGACTGCAAGAAAAACAAGGATGCTAACTAGCTTAGCAACCGGAGAAGATGTCTCATTGTAGTTAATATCCTTCACTTGATGATTTCCAAGTATAACCAATCGAGACTTATGACGTTCAATGGACCCATCAAAATTGTATTTAATTGTGTAAACTCATTTGCAACCAATGAATTTCTTTCATGGGGGAAGATCAAATATATCTCAGGTGTGATTTTGCTCGAGTGCATTAATCTCCTTCCTCATAGCATCTTGACAATAGGTTTCTTTTACAACCTTTTAAAAATTTCCTTAGCCCTATAAATACAACAGCAAGAAAGTTTCAATGGGCAGCATTAATGTAACACCTCACTCCCGCGTGATCCAAACCTGACATCATTAGTGATATCCGAGTTCGTGCCCCGCGAGGGTGACATGCTACATCAGTCAGTCGAAACTCAGTATAAAATTTTCTTTTTCATTACACTCATGTGCGCGAAAAACAGTAGACAATTTGAGCTCAAATGTAAAAGGAAGCATTTTTAGTTATTACAAACAGTCAACAATAAGTTACAGTAACCATTTAATGTACAAAAATAACAGAACCACATTTATAAATACAACGCATCATTTTACAAAGATGGCGGAATACAATCCTATGGGACACTAATGCAGACGCGAACTGATCCCGACCT
>JAOTAZ010072792.1:0-15407 GCA_025629785.1 Erythroxylum oxycarpum | reverse complement strand
GCACATAAGACATCTATAATACAACTCATATCCAAAAACACCCATTTCATACATTAACCTCAAATATCATTGAAATTTCCCCAATTCACATTACCCAAATAAAACATCTAACACCACTGATTCCTCATTTAATTTCATTTAAATAAATCAAATATCCAATAAAAGTTTGGGGTCCAACATTCAAGGTCATCATGAAAGTTCTAGGTCTTGAAATCTTCTTTTGATAGTCCAAAAAATTATTAGGCCATTAACTACAGAGAAAGTTATGCATTTTTTCCCTAAACAAGTTTGATAGGGTCAAGGACAATATTGTCTCTGTCAAATGTCTCCGAATGCTGGGCTCTAGAAGCGGGGTTCAACATATCTAAATATGATAAAACACACTAAGTATTGGTTATGGCATTTTATATTTGTTACATAACATACTCCTTTCCATATATCACAAACACCGGTGTTTTACCGTACTAGACCTATAATTGACACATAAATTTCAACATGGTCCACAGTAATGTTTCTAGTAAATTCAAGTTATGATATGTTAGAATACAATTACATGCAAATTATAACTAAAAACAATAAATGGTGTATATTAGACACACATCAATGAGCTCAAAATGTCAACTTTATTAGATACATCATTCAAAAGGACAACCAAGACCCATTTTTATACAGGTTCTTTAAATGTTTTTAGTTGTAAATCTTTAGTTAACGAATCTGCTATCATGAGATCTATTCTAATATGCTCAATAGACACTCTCTATTTTTGAAGCTCCTCCTAAAGGGTAATATACTTTAGTTCCATGTGCTTGGCACCTCTAAGCATTTGTCACTTTTAGAGAAGAACACTCCTCCAGAATTATCACAATAAATTTTTAGCGGCTTAGTAATGGTGTCGACAACCCTAAGTCCTGAAATAAAGTTCTGTAACCATAATACATGTATTGTGACTTCAAAATATGCCACAAATTCTACTTCCATGGTAGATGAGGCAATGACAGATTGTTTAGCACTTTTCCATGATATTGCTCCTTCGGCAAGAAAGAACAAATAATCATAAGTTGATTTTCTACTATCTACGCATCTATCAAAATCTAAATCTGGGTATCTAATCGCTTCCAAGTGATTATATCATATATATATAAGCATGTAATTCTTTGTTCCTTGAATATATCTTAAAACTTTCTTTGCAGCTTTCTAATGATTACTTTGATACAAACCTAGCATTCCAACCTCAAAACTAATATCTGGCCTTGTAAAAGTTTGTGCATACGTTAGACTTCCCACAATAGAAGCATAAGAAATTGATTCTATTTGCTTTCGTTCTATATCATTCTTCGAACATTGCTTAAGACTAAATTTATCTCCTTTTTAAACTAGAACAGTTCTAGAAGAACATTTTTACATATTAAATCTCTTTAGAATTCTTCCAATATAGGCTTTTTGGGACAATCCTAGTAGTCCTTGTGATCTATCAAGGAATATTTCAATTACTATTACACAAGATGCCTTTCCCATATCTTTCATTTCAAAATTCTTTTAGAGAAAATTTATGTCTAATGCAATATACCCAAACCATTAGTAGCAAGCAAGATATCATCAACATATAGGACTAAAAGTAAAGTTTTGCTCCCACTAATATTTTGGTATATACAAGGATCAACAAGATTTTTTTGAAACCGAAAGAGGTGAAAGTATTATTAAACTTAATATATCATTGCCTAAAAGCTTGTTTAAGTCAATTTATTAATTTCTTAAGTTTACAAACCATACAACTTTTTTCTTTAATTGAAAAACCTTTGGGTTGGTCTATATAAACTTCCTCTTCAAGATTTCCATTCAGAAAAGGTTGTTTTTACATTCATTTGGTACAACTCTAAATTAAAATGAGCTACCAGTGTTATAATAATACGCAATGAGTTTTTCTTTGAGAAAAGTGAAAATGTCTCTTTATAATCAATGTCATCATTTAGAGTATATCCTTTAGCAATAAATCTAGCCTTATATCACTTGACATTGCCATTTGAGTCAAGTTTGGTACTGAAAACCCATTTACACCTAACTCATTTAGAACCTTCTGGCAATTCAATGATATCCCATACTTTGTTATCATTCATATATTTTAACTCTTCCTTCATGGCATCAACCCACTTTTCTGACTCAGCACATTCTACGGCTTATGAAAATGAAATCAGATCTTTATTAATTCCAATATCAAGATCTAATTCTTGCAAATAAACTTGACAGTCACTTGAAATAGTTAATTTCCTTATTCTTTAAAATCTTCTCAAAGGTATTTTATGTGACTCATTCACTTCAGATCTATGTGAGTTAGTTCCTTCAAGGGATATTTCGTCATTCAAATGTTGTTCATTGTTGTCAATACATTCTTTAACAATTGGAACAACACTTGAAATAATAATGGTTGAAGGAACACTTACAGATAAAGGAACATTTATCTTTACTTCCTTTGTGTCCACAGTTTTTTGTTCCTCACTCCCATTAACTTCACCATTTAAAAAAAATTACATTAACGGTTTCAAGTATTCTTAGACTATGATTTGGGCAATAAAATATATACCCTTTATATTTCTCTAGATAACCTACAATGTAGCCATTAATAGTTTGAGAATCAAACTCTCTTTCGTATGGATTATAAACTCTTGCTTCTGCTGGGCAACCTCAAACATGTAGGTGCCTTAAATCAGGTTTCCTATTTTTCCACAACTCAAAAGGAATTTTAGGATCTACCTTACTAGGATATCCAGTAGGTACATGACCGTTTTTAGTGCATACATCCATAAGGATTTGGGAAATGATGAATTACTCTTCATACTCCTAACCATATCCATCAACATTTTATTATGCCTTTCTGTCACACCATTTTGTTAAGGTGTGTATGACATAGTATATTGTGCACATATGTCATTTCTTTCAAGAACTTTAGCAAATGGACCTAGACATTGTCTCGTCTCATCATATTTTCCTTAATGTTCACCACCTCTATGATGTCTTTGCAATTTTCACCTTCTTGTCTAATTGCTTTTCAACCTCATTAATATATACTTCTAAAGCATTCACTGCTTGAGATTTTTCTTTAAGAAAAAAGATATATCCATAATGTGAAAAATTATCAATAAAGGTGATAAAATACTTTTATCCACCAAAAGATGGAGTATCAAAAGGTCTACATACATTAGTGTGTATAATTTCAAGAAGCTGAGTGCTTTTTGTGGCTCCTTTCTTGCTATATTTTGTTTGCTTTCCTTTAATGCAATGCACACATAAACAAAGATCAGTGAAATCTAGATTTTGTATAATCTCATTCTTTATTAAAAATCTTTCTTTGAATATATGACCCAAATGTTTATGCCATAAAAAACCTGAACTTTTATTAAGTATACTACACTTAATTCCAATATTTTGATGCACATTAAGTAAGGATTCAGAAAATTGATCATCAAGTTTCAATTTATATAAACCATTTTCAAGACTACCAGAACCAATAAGTCTAGAATTCTTATATAAATTGAAACAATCATGTCCAATATTAAAATTAATACCACAATCATCCAACATTGAAACAAAAACAAGCTTCCTAAAAATTGAAGGTATATAAAAAGTCTTTAATAGGTGTAAATAATAACTAGTATCTAAGACCAAATGATAAGTCCCTATGCCTTCAATTCGAGCCTTGTTACCATACATAGGAAATTCTTTGTTTGGCTTGTGGTTTGGATTGTAAGGAATCCTTGCATCGTATTGAATACATTAGTAGTAGCTCCAAAATCAAGCCGCCAAGTATTATGAGGAGCATAAATTAGATTTGAAACATACAAAAGTCTTAGATATACCTTTATTTTCGAGCTATGCCTTACGTTTAATGGAATCTTTCTGATAGTGTCCTTCTTTCTTACATAACCGTCACTTATCATCATTTTGTTCCTTCTTTTCAGCCTAAGGTGCTTTAGCATGCCTTTTCTTTTTCTTAAAACTTTTGGCTTTTATCTTTTATGCTTTAGTGACTCCATGAAATGTGAGGTTGACTAAATAACTTCCTATATTCTTTAGTCTATTTTCCTCTTGAATAAGTTTGTCAGTCAATTTATTAACATCCCACTTTTTCGTAATAGTGTTATAGTTAATTTGAAAAGCACCATATTTAGAAGGCAGTGAATTCAGAACAAACTGAACTGGAAAGGAGTCATCTACGTAGCTAATGGCTTCAATCTTGTTACCATATTAGTCATCTTAATGGTATGTTCTTGCATACTCTGCTACCCATCAAACTTCATAATCATAAGTTGTGCCAGTAGTGTACTAGCAAGTGACTTGTCTGCAGAACAAAAGCGTTCTTCCACAAACATTAGGTATTCTTTTGCATTTTCTATTTATGGAATATTAATCCTAATATTATTCGCTATAGTCATTAACATAAACATAAGGCTCAATTTGTTATACCATATCTAAGCTTTATATTTGGACATCTCTTCCTCACTACTTAAACTGCCAAGTCAAGATCCAACGCACCTAAGTGGAAATTGACTTGTTCATTCTAATAATAGAGGTTCAAACCAGTAAATACGTAACAAAAGAAGTTTACGAATGAAGCAAAATAGCTGCGAATAAACATAGATATTGACAATTAATTTTATTATAAATTTAGATCAAACGTTAGAGTATATTATAAAACACCTTTAGGTATATACTACAACACACAATCATAACTAAATGTTACTATTCATCATTAGCAAGAAATTAAAATTCTTAACCAAACACATATGTCATCTCTAGATAAATAAAATATATTTAACTTAAGAAATTTAATTTCTTTAATCATGCTCACTAACAATAGAATAAATGCTTTTCCTTTGGACAAATCCTAAATTTCGAATAATCAATGAACTTCATTTATTCATCAATTTTCCTAACTGGCATTTTATGAGTGTCACAAAAAATGACTATTTTATGCATGATATTTTAATCATTTTAGATTGGTGACTTTGGTGATCACAAACTATATTTCCGACTTCAAATCATATATATAAATCATTTTTTAATTTATATGCATATAAGACAAAAAGACAACACATACGATATGCATATAAGATAAAAGACAGCACATATTAAATGCATATAAGACAAAAAGACAACACATAAGAAATATAGAAATGGGTATATGTAGCAACCCACTCCCGCAAGATACATACCCGACATTAGATGCCAGGCTCATTACTAACTATCCCGTATGCATTGGATGCTGGTCTCATTACTAACTATCCCTTATTCGATAGGGATAGCGCTCATTTTATGTAGTGAGCCTTAGGCACTTATTCACTTTCTGAGCTCAAAACTCATTTCACACTTTAAACTTTAAGCTTTGATCGGTGGTTACTCAAGTCACAACTGCCATTATATTTCATGCATTTATGAAATGGAATGCCTCACATATATTCAGTCAATTGAAAGTGCTCAATATCACACAATCATATTCACTATCACATTCTCATTCACATTGTCATCGAACCTTAGTTCAACATTCAACATTTAAGTTGATTAAACACTTATTTTGTCCAATTCACATTCAATGAGCACTTCAATATTTCATTCATACCTCATAATCATCAGACCTTCTATTCGGAAATCAACAACCAAGACATATTCATTTATCATTCAGCAAACAATTAATACAAAAATTCCAAACAAAAAAAACAATGAAATGAGACCATCTAGGTTTACTCACAGTATGCTCCAAATTAGCATTTGCTTCCAATTCTGGAAACATCTGAATGCGGAAGTCTATCATACACGTCCAAAATTATGCAATACACATGTTGCACACAAATTAATAATTGCACAATTATAAGTATTTGTTTATGCACAAATATGGAATATGTACAATGCATGCTTAATGATAATCCTGGGTATCTTTCCATTATTCTCGTCACATTATTAATCACATTTCACAACTCACCTAAGTATAATTTGTACTGAGGTTTACACCTCAATAAAACCATTAGAATCAAAATTCATAATTCAACTACTCGTCATTTCATTTATAACATTATTAACTCTCACAATATCCAAATCTCATTGACTTTTATTGAATACCCATTACTCATTTCCTTCGAATCACAACTATGACCATATGAACTTCTTCATTTCCATTATACACATGTGTTTAGTATTGTAATATCAACAATTCATTAACTAATGTTATTCTAACATCATCAGATCAAACAATATCCAAACTCTCATTTCTTCATATAACATCTCCAAAATGCCAAACATTCTGGTCTATTTTCCATGAACATTATGACAAGGAAAATGGAGAACTTTGGCAACACTTCCTTCTAGAAAGTTGTTCTCCTATCTCTGAAGTTTCTAATGACACTACAATAATTCCATTCGGTTCAGAAATTTGAAACTTATGGCCCAAACATGTTCAAACTATTCTCATACCGAAAAAATATTCTATGTTCAAATTTTATCTAAAAATTGAAAATATTACAGACGTAATTAAATTCTATTTCTTTAAAAAACTTGTAGCCCTATGTCTTTAGTTTAAGCCAAATCAAAAATCACTCCATTTAGGTAACTACATAAAAATTTATACCTAAAATACCAAAGTATGTTCAAGCTAAGCAGGAAAACCATTGTCGCGGCAAACTTTGATTTTTTTCAATATTGGTTGCGGCGAACCATGGGGACTTTGCCGCGGTGAACCAAAGATTGACCGTGGTGAACTGTCATAGAAACTCGACTCTTCTCTCAAAGTTTTCCAGATTCTCACTCCCAACATCTTACACCTAGCACATCTTATACAAAAATAATTCTTTCTACTTCATTTTCAACTTCATTTCAACTCAATATCATTCACACACTAATTCATAATCTGTAGTTGTTCATTAACCAAAAAGATTAAAGCATTTTCATATACCATTCATCAACAACTTCCTACATGCATTCAACTTCATTTTCACTTTAATTTAACTTCTAACTATCACCAAACATGCATCATTCATAAAATCAAGAAGGATCACACTTATACTTACTTGTTTTACCCAAAGCTCCTTTAATCACCATGAAACCCTGACTTCTCCAACATACACGATCATCAACTTTCATGGAGGAATAGGTTGGCTCTTTTAGTGAGAATGAAGGAGAGATCAAGGATTGGAGAATTGGGTTTAACATGAATGGAGATTTGGAGAATAAAAATTAAGAAGAAGAGAGGGAGAAGAGAGCTACGAAGATGGAGAGAACAAAAATAAACTCGAATAGCTCTTTAAGAGAGAGAGTATTGTGAATGACAAAACCATAAGGTGGGGGGCTTTTAATTAAAAGAGTAGTGGCCTTAAGACATTGTTTGGCAAGTGATATTTGTCACTTGCCACATGTCCCATTTTTAAAGTATTTGTTTGGTTCTTTCATTTAACTAGTCCCATTAACTTTAATTTCTACTCCAATTGTTCCCCAATTTTCAATGGCACTTGTCAATAAATCCTAAAGTCATTTATCAAAATTTCCATTGCTATTAGATAGTAATTTCTACTATCATTTAAAAATTGTTTTTCCATTAAGCAATTTTCTTAGTTCAAAAATGCCCAACAATTTCCTTAAATTTCTCCAAAAATTCCAGAAATTCTAAATCAATAAATACACTTTCCAAATTAGTGTTCAATATACAAAAACCAAAATTCTCACTATAATCACATTACACTTCAATGATACCCGAAATGTCAATTAATCCATGTACAGTTTTTTTTTGGTAAATCAGAAAAATTTTATACAAATATGAAAAAGTTATATACACAGCTAGAGATGTTCGAGAGACCACAACCTACAGAAGTTACACAAAGGAGAAAAGCAAGGTGCAACACAAAGCAGAGAGAGAGACAGCACACCCTGACAGCACTAATCCAAAACCCTAAGACATAATCTCCCCAACAACCAAGAGACTGCCATACAATGACCAGCAACAACGCTTCAACAACCAGAAACCAATGCTACGGCCACAACTAGGAAACCCCACCAAAAAACACAATCATCTAGCAATACCTTCAAGGAAAAGGAGACACCACTTGGAATCTTGTTTAACACCAATAGGAGGGAATAAAACCCCTCCTCCTCATTGATACAGAGAGGGACCTGAACCCATAGTATTAGCAACAAAAATAATAATAAACCAAAGACATACATATTTAACTTCCCTCAGTGTTTAGGCGAAGCTGCTCCATAGCTTGTAAGATCACCTGCGAGGTAACCCGCCCTAAATCCAAAGCTTCATCACGAGAGGTGCGGAGGTTTCGCTCATACCACAGGTTATACATAACAACTGACAGGACAAAACAAAAGGTCTGAAAATCACTAGTGGAAACCGTGGACAACTGGTTAAACCATTGTAAAACAGTAGGAAGATAAGGGAAATTTAAACAGGTTAGGTGGAAGTGGTGTAGGGTATGGCCCAAACCAATCGAGAGAAGGCACACTGAAAGAAAAGATGGTCAATAGTCTCAAAATCCATAACACACAGGGAGCAACGATTGGGGGTGTGGAGGAACTGGAGCTTATCCCTAATGTGCTATTTGTTTAAGAAAGCCAACCAAAGGATAAAGGAACAACGAGGGCTATTCCCCTTATGCCAAACAAAGGGATACTAAGGCATAGTTGGGCGGGTCGGTCTCAAGTAGTTATAAGCTGAATCGTTTGTATATCGCTTAGAAGAGTTGGCTAGCCATTGTAGGCTATCCTCACTGGAAGGATCGGGGTTATAAGGAATGGGAGACAGGGAACAAATAGGCTCCACATTTACCTGATGCCACCTCCATTCCTCGTACTAAATAACATCTGAAACTCTGGCATTCAAAGGGAGTTTCGACCCATTAATCAACCGCGGAGTCAATTGAGCCAACATGATTCCACTCGGATGCCAAGGGTCTTGCCAAAGATAAGTAGCAATACCATTCGCAATTCTAAATGGAAATTGGTCCCCAAGCTGGTCTCTAACAGATAAAATTTTCCGCCAACTCCAAGAATGACTATTATTAGGGGAAATAGACCAGAAGTTTTTCCTATGCAAAATAATTGTTTGTACCCACTTGACCCACAACGCTTCCATATCAGTAAAAAGAAACCAAATTCTTTTCCCAATTAACACTTTATTCCAGCTAGAAAGGTGTTTAAAACCTAGACCCCCTCTTTTTTAGGCCTACACACATCATTCCAATTTACTCTAGCTGCAGCTTTTTCCTCAACCGAACCCGACCACAAGAAGTTCCTAAGCTTTTTGTCAATTTCCTTAAGAATAGAGGAAGGGAAAATGAAGATACTAGCCTAGTAAACCTGAAAGGAAGACAAGACCAAAATCACTAACTAGACTCTACCCGCATAGGAGAGATGTTTGTGGGTCCAGTTATTGACTCTACATTCAATTTTATCTAACAAAGGAATACACTCTATCCTAGAAAGCCGGCTCGAATAGGGGGTAGCCCCAGATATCAAATGGGAAGGCGTCTTAGTTTAAGCCCCGACATGCATGCAAGATGAGGAACCAAGGAACTCCAACTTTGGGGAAACAAAAAGATAACTCTTATTCACATTCATAACCACACCAGAAAAATGAAAAAAAGCCCCTAAACAATCTAGAAGAAGTTGGACCGAGACCCAATCTCCATGACAAAACAATAAAAGATCATCCGCGAAAAGAGATGAGTGAACTTAAAAGCTTTACAACACCAGTGATACTGGAAAGAGGGACTATCTCTAATGGAAACATTTAAACTTCTAGTGACCACCTCCATACAAATGATGAAGAAAAGGGGGGAAAGGGGGTCTCCTTGTCTCAGTCCAGATTTTCCTGGAAAGAAGTTTATGGGGAATCCATTAATAAGGATAGCATAGGCTAGAGAAGTAATACACTTCTGAATCTAATGAATAAACTGGGGAGGGTATCCAATAGCCACTAACACATTCTGAAGGAATTCCCAATGTATAGAATCATAGGCTTTTTGTAGGTCCACTTTAAAAGCACATCTCTTATGCTTATTGACTAAATGGTAATTTTTAAAAATCTCCTGAGTCAACAATATGTTATCTCCTATTTGCCTATCTTTAATGAAAGCACTCTGATTAGGGCTTATAAAACTAGGGAGGATCTTCTTAAGCCTATTAGCCAAAATCTTAGCGATCACCTTGTAAATAAAGTTACAGCACGAGATAGGTCTATAATCCTCTACTGTGGATGGATTCGCTTTTTTAGGGACCAGGGTAATAAAGGTAGAGTTAATCTCTTTGAGGAGACGCCCATGGTGAAAAAAGTTGTGAATAGCCCTAGTAACATCTTCCCCAATAATGTGCCAGGTATTGTTAAAGAAGACCCCATTAAAGCCATCTGGTCCAAGAGCTTTATTCGGGTCAAAGGATTTGATCACATCCCTAATCTCTTGATCAGAAATGTCTGCAATGACAGAGTTGGTAAGAGACTCATTAAGCTGATTAGGAAATAACTTGTCCACAAAATCTTTGGAGGAAGGGAGGTCCTTATAGGACCCAATTGTGCTTTGAAAATAGCCTATGAAACGATTTTGAATCTCATCAATCTACAAGGCGAGTCCCATTCTCACCTATAATCGAGTGAATGGTATTCCGATTCTGATTTGCCAAAATGGCATTGTGGAAAAACTTAGTATTGCGATCCCCCTCCCTAAGCCATTTAACACGAGAACACTGCTTTAGGAAAGACTCCTGGTTAGCTAAGGCTCCTAGCAATTTATTGATGGCCTCAGTTTCCTGAACAGCCAATACTGAGCTATTGGGCAAATTACGCACTTGATCTTGAATAGAATTTAGATAAGCTTGACAAGTTACTACTCTCAGATGGACATCTCCCACTTGCCTAGCATTTAGAGATTTAAGGGTCGACCTCACTAATTTTAGCTTAGAGACAACATAAAACTTAGGGGTACCATGGATCTAGGACCTCCACTTCTCTTCCACTATCTGGAGGAACGACGGTTGAGACACTAGGAAATTGGAAAATCTAAATGGGGAAGGTCTAGTCATTCTAACAATGGAAACCCTTACCACAATGGGGGAATGGTTTGAAATATTAGGGTTTTGGATGATCCCAAAAGAGTTAGGGAATCTCGAAAGCCAGGCTCCATTAACAAGAGCTCTATCAAGCTTTCGAGCCACAAAAAGCTCTCCATATTGCTTGTTAGTCCAAGTAAATCGCGGGCCACTAAAATTCAGTTCAAGGAGCTCATAATGACCAACACAATACCTAAAATCATACATACTATTAAGAGTCAAAGGGCTGAGAGGGTCAGCCTCATAAGGGAAAAGAACCGAATTAAAATCACCCACTATCAGCCACGGATGAGAGCCTACAAAAGTTTTGAGATTTGACAAAGCTGATAATACACATGTGTGATGCTGATAATACACATGAGCATGAAAATGCATTTTTTTAATCTCTCATTAATCTCACATGTACTGGATTTTAAGGTTTTAACCCTTAGTATGGGAATGGGATGTTACATTTCTCCCTTCCTTAATAAATTTCGCCCTTGAAATTCTTATCAAATTGACCATAAAGGCAGGGGTATTGTTTCCTCATATACTTTTCCGTTTCTCATTTAGCTTCATCAGTTGAATAATTTCTTCCAAATGACCATAGTCGATAAACTCACTAGGTCTTTCAATCACTAATTTAGTCATTCACTATCTTAACTGGTTTCTTAATAGATCTCAGATTACCAACAATTTCACTTTCGGTATCAATAACACATATATCAAATCATAATGATATTTTCTAAACATATCCATATAACACTGTGTGAATCTAAAACTTCTTCCATTGGTAATACTAACTCATAATAATTCCGTACAGACCATTTCATATCGGGCTTAGTTTATCCTCTTTCCTAATATGAACACACCTTGGCAAGGTGATACTCTCAAAGACATTTCATCTTTCATTTTATAATTCACATTTCTTAAGTGTTAATACGCTTAACTCTTAATTCCATCTCACTATATTCTGTATCTTCGATGCTGGTCCATATAACTCTTTTGTCTTTCTTGAATCACTTAATTTCTATTACGAATCCATTTCACTCATCAACAATTTCTTGAATCAAGTCTGGCCTTCAACTATTTTTAGGCCCTCTTCATTCAATGTAAGGGTGAACAACTCTTTTTGTAGTATTACGCCTCATACAATATTTTAATGATATCACTATGATAATGATTGTTATGCTTATAGTCACTTAGAACTACACATTGATCTCATGCTCCTATGAACTACAAAATATAAGCTTTAAGCATATCTCCAACAGTTAAGACTATTACCAACTTATACATGTAATCACTTACTTCCACATCATTAGTTGTCAAATGCTATTTCGGTGTATTCCTACTAAGATGTCTAGCTTAGGTTGTTACTTGCTTTCTTTAGTAATCTCTTTGCTTAATCATCTTTCTTGAGAACATATTCTTCTTATTTCAATCACAAGGTATCATTTTTCCTATTCAAACTCAAAATTCAAATTCATTTCCAATTTCTCAATAAGATTCATAGGTTTTAAATCCTCAATTTGGGCTTTTCTAAACTTTCCATGTGAAACTGCTCTTAAATTCAATAGCTAGAACTACTTCATTTTGTCCAAAATTCATCTCAACATTCTATGTTTTTCATTACACTTGGCTTTGTAACCTCAATATTTGAATTTGTGTTACCCAGCTATTGAATTTTTTTCCCCGTTCCATTCATCAAATTACAACACTAGCTTTACTGGAAAATACTCATTTGCTTAATCAAAATCTTCTAGTAACTCTATTCATCGTCTTAGCCACATATTCAGTTCTTTCAACTCCATAATTACTTCGAACTTTAATGATTTGTATAATTATATATAGATCCAAAAATGTTTCATTATACATATAATGTCTCTAAGCTCTCAAAGCAATCACCATTGTAGCAAATTCTAAATTATTTATCAAAATCAACTCGTGAGACTTTAATTGTCTCTATGCATACAAAATCGCTTTATAATGTTACAACAAATTGTATTTTAAACTCTATTGTAAAACTTCATTATACACTGTATAATCTCCAGACACAATAGATATAATTAACATCGGTGTTATAATTCCTCAAAATTCTCTATACATTCATCACTAATATAGTTTATGCATTTTTTCTTAAATTTTTTTATCATGGGATAAGATTAGAAAGAACCCCTTAACAGTCTCTGGTAGTATCTAGTATACAACTAGTTCTAAAGAACTTCGAATCTCTTATATATTCTTTGTAGTTTCTTACTTCTTCATTACCCCTATTTCCTTGGGTTTCCCAATACACCTTGTTTAGTTACTATAAGACCCAACATTTTATTCAATCAAACTAAGATTCATTGTAACTAAACTTAGCATATAATTGTTTCTACCTTCATGATATGTAATATTTACCTTAAGTATTCAAAATATTCTTCTCACATTTTAAAATACATTCAAAATACCTCTATGATCATAGTCATTAATTGACACAATTTTACTTGGATCACTTTAATCTTCAATACCATAATACTATTGGGGTATTGTTAACTCTAAAAGATATAACCCAAATTTCCTTGTGCCCATGATTAGTTCTCGTAATTCCTTAAGTGGCTAATTCCTTAAATAAGTTAATATTATCTCATGTTATTTTCAGTTTCCCAATTGGCTTCTTTTCTCAAATAATTTTCTCCATTCATTCAATTTCCTCTTATTTTGCATTAACTTATTCAAATGACTGTTCATTCGTACTAGTTTCTCCATACATTTGAACCTATTTGAAATCTTCACTTTCTATGTTGGTAACACATTAATCAGAACCAATTTCTATCTCCTCAATTCATGAATCCACTCGCACAATTAGATGTTGGACTTCAAACTTTTTGAAAAATATTAGAACTATTAAATAAGAAATTTTGGTGATTAGTCAAGAGTAAAGAACAAGTGAATGAAAATTTTTTAACCAAGAAATTATGGATCAGAGTAAAGTAGGGAATGAGAGAGATGCGGATAGATTTATGATTTTCTATGGTGTTTTTGTTGGGCCCCGTTCCCGAAGCCCAACGATCGATTCGAGAGATGTGGATAGATTTATGATTTTCTATGGTGTTTTTGTTGGGCCCCATTCCCGAAGCCCAACGATCGATTCGGAATCGAAGCACAAGAACATAAGCGGGTTTCCTAAACTCCTTAACCCTCACGAAAAACCCTAAATCTAGCCACAATTCAAGCTACAAGGGCGAGCCCACAAAAGAAAGATCACAAAAACTATAATTTGCTTATTGAAAAAGGTAATTCTATATGTAGAACTGAGAATCACCTCAATCGGAGCTCTATAGCTCAAGATATGCATAAAAATCCAAAGTGGGTTCATAACCTGATTAAGCTGTCCAACCCAACCACTCGCTTCCAAAAGATCAAACTTCTAGGATTTGAAATCAATGACCATGAAATTTTAATGGAAGGTATGAAAATATGTTAGAAAACTAATGTCACAAGATTCGCCTCAATCGGAGGTCAGACGAAGGAGTTCTGACCTAATAAGTACAACGTATTCTCAACTGGATTTCCTATTGAACATAATTTAGTAAAAATGCCATAACTTTCGCTCTAGATATCAGATTGCCCTAAATCATAGACGGTTGGAAAGAAGACATCTAGGGCTACAACTCATATTTGAGGCCTCAAAGCGAGATTCGCACTCTAAACTGGTCAAAATGCGATTTACTATTATTGACCCAAGGCTGTCTGTTAAACGGACATGCATGTCCGCTTAATGGACATGGACTAGCCAGACACTCCAATTTCACCCACACTCTGGGCAATGTGCCCCAAGCCCTCTTCCAAGCCTTTCCAATGCCTCCAAACTCCAATCCAACACTATACCAACTCCTAATCCCTTCAAATTCAACCTTTCGAATGTAAATCAACTTCATGACCATGTAAATAACAATCTAAATACATCAAACTTCCCAAAACTCCACGCGAACACTCAAATCATACACAAACCTTCCACCTCCAACCTACTATTCTAAGGCAAGCAACAATTTGATATTTCAACCAAGGATATACACATTCATCATTCTCAAACCCCACCATCCTAGCATAACAACTTCATCATTTGCAAAACTCATCTAGCCTAATCAAAAGACAATTCCAAGCAACATACACATCCAACACATTCTAAGTTAGCAAAAATTGCCATTCATGAAGAAAAAGGAACTTTCAAGTTCTCCATTCATTTCCATTTCAAAAGAAGAGTTCATACAATATTCCCATTCATAGCTTTAGTAACATATTGACAGTACATCATAAACCTTTACAAGAGTTACAAAAATACAATTGATGATCCA
>JAOTAZ010072774.1:0-15415 GCA_025629785.1 Erythroxylum oxycarpum | reverse complement strand
TGAGATTAATTTGGAATTAGTATAAATGAAGAAGCTATCCAATTGAGTTGATGAACTTTGAATATGAGTTGTTATTATTTGTAAGTAAAATGACATGGAAAAGAAGGATTGGTATTTGAATGGTTAAGAATGAGGTTGCATTAGCTAAGGAACGAAATTTGGGACAATTTCAAGTTTTCACAAGGATAAGATTTATGTCTGACTTTCAGGGAAAATCTGGAATAATTTAGGTATAATTAGCCAAAATTGTCTTCATGAAAGTTGTAGATCATCTTTTAGCTTTCCGACACTATAATGTTTGTAATTTTTGGACACCAGAATGAAGAGATATGAATGTTACAAGTTATGATGTTACATAGGATTTGTGTGTGATGACAGCTATGGTATATTGATGAGAATTGTGATTTTGATGATTCAAATGAATATAGATTTAAGAGTTTGATGAGATAATTTTAGTGTTTGAGTTGATATGAAGTGATTTTGCATTAGAAGAAGTGATTTTGGGGAGATATTAAGTGATTATGATGTTAGATTGGATGTAGGAAGCGTTCGAGAGGGTTTGGAGGACTTTGGGGAGCCCCAATGTCCGTTTAACAGACATAAGGTTCATTTAGCGGACCTTCTCGGGTGTAAAAACACCCCTTGGCCAGTCTATGTCCATTAAACGGACATGGATGTCCGTTTAACGGACATTCTTGGGTCATTTTGGCCTCCTAAACACGATACTTGTCCGTCTAATGGACATTCACGAGAAAGATTGTACTTTTTGACCCTTTTAAAGGCAGAATCTGATTTTGTGGTCTTCATGAACGTTGTAGGTCTAGATGTCGTCTTTCTAATGGTTTAAAAACGAACTCAATCCGACATCTATATTGAAGGTTATGACAATCTTGCCAAGACATGTCACTGCATGATTGAGGGTATAAACATGTGTGATTCTTTTGGTCATAACTCCCTCAGCCGACCTCCGAATTGAGTAATTCATGAAGCAATGGATTTCTAAGACATGTATCTACCTATCCATGAAAATTGGTGTCTTTTGGAGTTGATTTGGGAAATTGTTATGGAAAGTAAGTAAGAGGTCGATTAGGAAAGCATGATTAGGGTATGAGCAAACTTTAGCTTTTTAAGCATATCTTGACCTATAGAACTTCGATTGAGTTGATTCTTGCTCCAAAGCAAACTAGAGACCTAGAGCTATGAGTTCTATGAAGAAGTCAAATTAAAATTTAGATTTGAAGATTTCCAAATTCTGCTCACAAGCAGGAAAAATGATTTCAAGTATGGTGACTAATTTTGTACGGGCACGCCATTGAACAAGTTGAGAGTAAAATTTTTGGGATGTTATGAAAATAAAAAGAAAAAAATTATGATGGCTAATGAGGGTTTAATGAAATAACCCTTCAAGGGAATATGCATGCTCACGTTTCATGTTTCGCAAGAGGTTGTGCTTCGGAATCAAGCGGGGTCCAATATAGGTGGTATCAGAGATAGAGAGTTGGGTTCCGGAAACGAGATCTAACATTTATGGTATCAGAACAAGAGGGTTGGGTTCCGGAAATAGGATCCAACATTGGATTTCCTTAGGTACTCTTGATTTATAAGTTTTCTGATGGTGATAAGTGGCTAAAAATGATGAATGGCATTAATAACTATAATGAATGGAAATTATAGTATAGAATGTATATCTTAATAAGTAGGATGGTACTAGAATTGGTGGCTATACCTCATTAACTAGGGGTGAATAATGGTGGTACAGAGTTGTGTCATTGTAGATTGAGTCGCAAGTGAGTAAATACTTGAGATTTTGAGCAAAATTAGAGCTTAAAGCGATAAAGTGCATATTTTTTGGGCATATTATTGGATTAAAAGTGTATAAATTATAGTGGATGAAAAAGGATACAACTCTAAGATTTATGATTAGTAATGATGTTACTTTTAATGATTTTGCTATATTTGGCCAAAGAGCCTGATGGATTTGAACTTTGAAATTCTTAAATTGATGTTCACGATGTCTTTATTTTATCTCACATACTCTTGCATTCCTTTTTAAATAGTGGTGTGTTCCTACTAGTTAACTAATTAGCATCATATATTTGTGTTTTAGCTTAAATAATAGATTTTCTTTGTATTGCATTATATATCAAAAGTCAGATTGCCCTATTTTTTGATTTGCTTGCTTTAATATATTTAAAATATGGCAAGACTATTGAACAAGTATATTATATTAAATACAAAATATTCTTTTTCGCAGGCCCTATATTGTGTTGAATAACGTTGCTCATCCTTCTTCTTTGTATTATGTAGTTATCCACCCATCCAGGTAAGTCCTCCAACTAATGTCTACCATATGTATTGCTTTAATAATACAATTCTGATGCATTTGGGTTTTGCGTGAATGTAAAAGAGGTCTTGATTTTATGTTGTTGTTTAGAATATTCTTATAATCATTGATGAGATTTTTTGTTCTTCTTTAATAGTCTAGGTATTTACTGTATGTGGAATGAGTTTGAGGTCTTATGGATGATTTGAGGCATAATAAACCCCTAGGATAGTATATGGGTTGGAAGCCTGTGATACAGCTCCGGTGAGACTTATTGGTGAAAATTTTCACGAGCTTAGGAGTCACATCAAGAACTTGCTTTCTTGATTCACACGTGTAAACAATGCCACGTATCATAGTATTGAAATCAATTGTAGGTGATTACTTCAAACATAAATACTTCAACTTCAATGTGATTAATTCAAACTTAGTATTAACACAAGAAATTCATAGGTCTAAGAGACATGATGGTTCTTTGCATAATAAACCCCTAGGACGATATATAGGCTGAAAACCTATGATGCATCTCCCGTGAGGCTTATCGGTGAAAAATTCCATGAGCCTAGGAGTCACAGTAAGAGCTTGCTTTCTTAATTCACAAGTGTAAACAATGCCACATACTATAGTATTGAAATCAATTATAAGTGATTAATTCAAACATAAATACTTCAACTTCAATGTGATTAATTCAAACTTAGTATTAACAGAAGAAATTCATAGGTTTAATAAACATGATAGTTTTTTGCATAATAAACCCCTAGGGTAGTATATAGGCTCGAAATTTGTAATGAAACTCTCGTGAGACTTATCGGTAAAAATTTCCATGAGCCTAGAAATTAGAGCAAGAACTTACTTTCTTAGGTCACAGGTGTAAACAATGTCACGTACCATAATACTTAAATCAATTTTAGGTGATTGATTCAATTAATTAATACTTAGGGGATGTTGTGTAAAGTTTAATTTTTTTGTAAACTTAGGGGACATGAAGGATACTAACTATGAAATCAATTTTTAAAATTAATAGTTTTACAGAAATGAGTGATGTTGATAGATCTTGGATGTATAGATGATTAACACCTGATGGTTTTATTAATCCTTAGTTTGTTAAGGGAGTTGAAGCTTTTATTCATTATGCATATTCTCAAACTGCATAGATGGATGACCCAAAGATCAGATGTCCATGTAAAAGGTGCAAACATATTCGTTTCCTTCATATTTATGAAGTGAATGGACATTTGTTGAGAAAAGGGTTTGTTACAAATTATTTTGAGTGGACAAAATAGGGGGAGCCATTGATTTGTAGCATCTCAAGGGTTAATGAAATAAACTCGTCAGTAAATATGGATGAGCTTGAAGTGGGGATTTGATTTAGGATATATAATGTGGGTGCAACTTAAAATCCTTACATGCAAATGGTTTATGATGCAACTGTTTATACCTTTAAGGAAAATATAGAAAATCTTAGTGAAGAACCAAATCCACATGCAAAATAATTGTTCGACTTACTACACTCAACTGACCAATAATTATCGCAAAATTGTGAGACAATGACTTAATTGTCTTCAATTTCTCGAATATTGAACATAAAGTCTTAAGGGCATATTTCTGATCATAGTTTTGATAAAATTCTTGGATGGTATAATGAATCATTACCTCCTGATCATACAATGGTTGATAGTTTTTACAATATGAAGAAACTTATTGGGAATCTTGGTTTGCCTATTGAAAAAATTGATTGCTGCCAATTGGGATGTATGTTATATTGGGGAGATGATGTGGAATTACAAGAGTGAAAATTTTATGGTCAATCTAGGTTCAAGCCTAAAAAAATTTATTTGAAATAGAAATTAGTACCCTGAAAGCGAATGTATTATTTCCCCCTAACTCTGAGACTTCAAAGACTACATGCTTATGATGTTATTGCATCTCATATGAGATGACTTAATGAACATGAATAGGAAGATGAAATAATGGGTCATCCATCGGATGCATTGGTATGGAAATATTTTAATAATACCCACTATGAGTTTCCAGCTGAAAGTCGAAATGTTAGGCTAGGATTGTCGATGGATGGATTCCAACCTTTTAGTCAATCTGTCCAACAATATTCATTATGATCAATCATAATTACTCCTTATAATTTACTTTAATGGATGTGTATGGATGAGGCATAAATGTTCTTGATAGTGATTATTCCAGGGCCTATACATCCAAAGCATAAAATTGATGTATTCTTACAACCATTGATATTTGAATTGTAGCTGATCGATGATTTCTGCAAGTGCACAGAATTGTTCTAGTATCCACACAGTGAATATTCTAAAGTCATCTCCCTCAAGGACCAATTCATTTACCACATAAATTAAATCTAATTAATTGCATGCTATCAATAGAAAGTTCTAAAAAGATGATTGGAGTTGGGTGAACGATAAATTGTAAGTTATAATAAAAAATCAGGAAAAGGATAGATTCAAGGATTTAGAAATAAGGGTAAGGGTTCACCCATTCAAAAGGTTGATTCGTACAATATGAATTTGGTTGAATGTTAGGCTATGAAAACAGTTGCACTACTTTACGTATATCTTTTCTCAAAGCATTCAGGAGTATTTAGCTAGAGAAACATCATTTCTCAATGTATGAACTCACTAACCAAATCCATTATAAACAAGCAACCTCAAACTCTCATCCTAGCTTAGGTTATCTCTGACTCTAAATCCAAGGTGTTCATCTTCCTAGAGCATGAATCATATTTCACTCTTCAGTATATCTTATGATTCCTAAGATTGCATCTATGGAGATCAAGCATAGAGACAATAATGAAGTTCAAAGAAGATAAACATAACCCAAAAATTTTCATTCAACATTTAACTATCCATATCATATAAATCATCCTTGAAATGGGCTACATCCCTCACCCTAAATGAGGTTTAGTTCTTGAACATTGCAACAAAAATCATACATATAAGGATGCTCAACATTTAAGAAAGAGTAGAGAGAGAAAGTAGCAGAAACACAACAGTTGCAGCTCCCAATCCTTAGGTGAATCCCCAAAATTCCCTATCTCCTCTTATTTTGTGCCTCCCAGATGTAGTAACTTCGTTTTCAGTGTTCAACCCCCTTATTTAGGTCTAAACATTGAGTATTTATAGTCCTCCTGTCCCAAGAAACCTAAAATTTTGAAATAGGAAAAATGTTGGCCGCCAATGTCTGTTAAACTGACATTCATATCCGTTTAACGAACTTTCTCAGGTCTAAGATGATGGTTTGGTAGGTGATGTCCACTAAATGGACATGTGTGTCTGTCCAACGGACCTTCTCGAGTCTGGGGAGTCTTTTTGCCAAGTACTGTCCGTTAAATGGACATGGCCCAATCCAACAATTTCAAATCTTTGAACTTCCCTTTGACATAATTTCTTCTCGAAAGTTGCAATACTCAGAATTCTCTTTGCAATCGTCCTTGAGTGGCTTTGATCCGGCATCCATAAGGAAAGTTATGCCCTTTTTTCCAAAATCTACCATTTGTATCTATCAAGCAACACAATCGGAATGTGAAAGAATTAACTGTATAAGACTTTAAATTCACAACAAAATAAGTCAAATTAAATCCAAAACCTCCCAAAATCATCTACAATGAATTTGACTTATCAGCAACATCTTTAGGAATATGGTGTGGAGACACATAATATGTCTTTAAAACAAAATTTTATGTTGAGAGCAACTTTGATGTGGACCTCTAGTGATTTTTCAGCATATGCTATGTTGTTTGGATGGAGTACAACAGGGAAATTGTCTTATCCTTATTGTGGTAATGATTCTGATGCATTTTTTCTTCTAAACGGGGCAAAACATCTTGGTTTGACAACCGCAGGAAATTTCTTCTTCCAAATCATCCATTTAAATGCAACAAGCAAAATTTCATTAAGAATAAGATGGTAGAAACACCTCCTACTCCTCACAAAGCTGGTGAAGAGATATTGCAGGACATTGATGAATTAGAGTTGTTGAAAGTTATAGAATTTGAAGCTAATGAAGTTAATAAAAGCATTAGTAAAAACTTTGGTTGGAGAAAAACGAAGCATTTTTTGAGATTTGCCATATTGGAAAACTAATTTAATACGTCATAATCTAGATGTGATGCATATTGGAAAAAAATATTTTTGATAATTTGTTCAGTACCATAATGAACATTGAAAGGTGGATAAAAGACAATGTAAAATCACGAGCTGATTTGAAACTTATTTGTAGAAGGAATGAGTTCGATAAATATCTTCGCATCAATAAATATCTGAAAGCATGTTACACTTTGGACAAAAAACAAAAGGAAAATTTGTGTGAATGGTTGAAAAGTCTAAAGTTTCCCAATAGTTATGTTTCAAACTTGGCAAGGTGTGTGGACATGAGGAAGTCCAAATTATTTAGCATGAAAGGTCATGATTGTCATGTGTTTATGGGAAGGCTAATTTGAATTGCATTTGGGGAGTTGCTATTGAATAAGGTTTGGGAAGTTATAATAAAATTAAGTTTGTTTTTCAAAAGCTTAACATCATCTGAAATAAAGTTGGTTGAAATGGACAAACTAAAAAGGGAAATTCTAGTAATTTTGTGCAAATTAGAAGGGATTTCCCTCCAAGCTTTTTTGACTATATGGAGCCTCTACCTGTGCATTTAGCACATGAGGTTAAACTTACTAGTCTAGTTTAATATCGATGGATGTATCTGTTTAAGAGTTAATTATAGTAAATAAACCCTATTCACTAATGTAGGCATTTGCATCATTTGAAGACAAATGTCAAAAACAAGGCTAGAGTTGAATGTTTGATATATAATGCTTATTTAGTGGAGGAAGCAAGTATATTTTTTCACATTATTTTGAACAACATATGCACACAAGAGAAAGAAAAGTTCCTCGTAATGACGATGGGGGAGGAATAGGTGATGCTGATGGTAACTTATCCATTTTCATAGATCCTGGACGAACATATGAACGTTCAATAAGAAGAATGTTAACAGAGGAAGAAATAGAGGTTGCCCATGGTTACATTTTATTGAATGTCAAGAGCTTCAACCTTTCGTGCAGTAAGTTGAAATTGATTATTTGGGTATGAAGTTTAGTGTTATTGACAAACTCATTTATTCAAGTATATTTTCATAGTATTTGGATGAGTTTTTGTCACTAAAATTGGTATTTATAGCTTTATTTGATAATTATTTGAATTATTGTGCCTTACATTTAATTTTTGTTTATATGGGCAAAAATTGTTGTATTTTGGTTTTGCTGTGATAAATTAATTTTGGACAATTGATGCTACATTATTTGTAAGTTTTTGTTGTAAGGTACTTGAAGAAATTAAAATTAAAAAAAAGCATTAAAAGAGCTAGAGAAGAGATGCTTAAATGCAAGCAGCACTTGACATAAACGACAACGTTGAGATACATTAAAACAAGGGAAAGGAAAACGATAGCTAGCGTTGGAGGTGTGTTGTTGGTCTCTTCATGTTAGCTGGGCTAGGTGATTTGTGTAGGTTATATGTTTATGGTGTGTAGATGAACCAATTTATTTAATTGTCACATCAAAAAGAAATAGCAAGGGAGTTGTTAGGAGCTGGACGTGTGGCAAATGTGGAGTGTGTGCTAGCTGGAAAGATGAAGAGAAGAAACGACATAGCTGTAGTTTAAGTGCGTGGACCAAAAGGAATAAATGTATGGTGTAGTGGTAGGTGATTTGTGTGGAGAGGAGAACGTGTGTTGATCTGAAACGTGGAGTGTGTGAGTGGCTTAAAACATACGAAGAAAAACTGGAGGGGTGTGGGTCTGTACACGACGTTTAGGCTTTCTTGGAGATGAATAAAAAATAGACAAACCAAGTAATAGTGGGGGAGAGGGGCTTTGTTGTGGGTCAACTGGTGGAGACGTGCGTGCTTGGCTAGAAAAGAAGAATAAAAACACCTAGATGAAGGCTTGTGGAGGAGCTGTGTGAGTGGTGTGCTGGGTGTGTGAGTAGTTTTTGGAGATAAATAAAATAACAAAGGAAGATGGTGCTGTGAGTGTGAAGTGTGTGTGTGTGTGTGGCTTTCAACGTGAAAGGTAGCAGGAGCGTTGAAGGAGCTGTGTGTTGGTTTGTGTGGGCAACAGGTGGCGCAAGTGAAGGCTGGGCAACTGGCTTTGAAGGAGCAGACGAGGTAGCTGTTGTGGAGAGAAGTGTGGGCAGCGTGAGTGAAGAAACAACAAAATAGGAGCTGATCTACGTGAGAGGAGAAGGCTAGATGTTTATGGAGTGGAGAGTGCAGCGTGTATGTGCGCTAGATGGACAACATGAAGAGAAGAAGTTTGAGGCGTAGTCCTAGAACGTGAGTGGCTTATTGAGTGGTGTTGTGCGTTGAAGGAACTGTGAGGAGTGTGTGGCGTTTTCTGTGGAGTGCAGGTGGCTTAGGCGTGAGCAGTGTACTGTGTAGAGTGGAGAGACAACAGTTGTCTTGGAGAAGTAGGAGTTGTTACGTGGGTTGCTTCCAGCAGCTAGTGTTGGAGTTGGCTTGTGAGTTGAAGAAGCATCGTTATTGGGTGGCTGGTGCGTGACTTAGGCGTGAGTTGGTGGTCTGGTTACGTTGGCTTAGGAAGAAGATAGCAAAATCAGAAGGAGACAACGTGAAAGGCATAAGTTGGAGGACGCATAAGTGAACCCCAAGAGATTCAGACCATTATTCTTACACATTCCATGGCTGACCGTCGGAGCTTAATGTTGGCAGCAGCTTCAATGAATTTCCTTGGCTAATTTATCTTAATTCTTCGATTCAATGGCAAAGCCAGGAGCTTGGAGTATTTTATAGGGGAGTTTAAATTGCAATTATCTTCTATCCATTTAATTATTTAGTAATTCCTAGATATTACTATTTAATTATTTGGAGTTGCGTTTTGATTATATTTTTGGATTGGAAGATTTTGTGACTGGATTACAATTGATATTGTGTTACTTTTGGGTTTAATTTCATTACTTTGTTTAGGGTCAAAACTTTGTATTGAGATTTTAGCGAAATTGATGATTATTTCAAGGTGACTTGAATTATTTGGATCATTGTATCTGTTGCTGACATTAATTTCATTTCTTAATTATTGTACAAAAGTCGAGAGTTGGTGTTAGTATCCTTAGTTTTATTTTACTAGTCTGGTGGCAGTTAGTAAATTGGGATTTTTGGAATATATTTTTGTAACAATTCGAGGTGGCTCGATTGTTAGATTAAAAGCTCGATTTTAATTATTTGTTTAATTGTTTTAACTCTCATATCTGTTTGAGTGATGATTGCCTGCGCTATTGAACTGGAGGATTGCGTTTATGATTGTTAATTACTTGTGTTTGTCTTCTTATTTAATTCACTCATTGTCATTTCAAATTACTCATTTCACTTTTAAAATACCAAAAACAAGTCCTTAGCGTTTATTTTCATTCGTTGCAAACTTTAGCAGTAATTGTTCAAATCAAACCCCATTTTATAGTCTAGGTTGCATTGTGTCTAGTTACTTAGGAAATTAATTACATCTTTTGGTTCCTCAAAGAGAACAACCCGAGGTTGTGCTATATGCAATCCTTGGTTAAATTTTTGAAGTAACCCCAATGTGACAATCAGATAAAAAGGTTATTTCAGAGAGCAATGTTGCATACTATCTTTTAACTGAGGATGGAGAGCCATCAACTCTTCAAGAAGCAATGAATAGTTCAGATGCATCTCAATGGATGGCAGCAATGCAGGAAGAAATTGTAGCTCTGCATAAGAATAAGATATGAGAGCTGGAATCACTACCACAAAGAAGAAAGTCTATTGGCAATAAATAGGTTTACAAGATCAAGCGGAGTGGTGATGATCAAGTAGAGCGATAACGTGTCAGATTGGTCATAAAAGGATATGCTCAGGAAAAAGGTATTGATTTTAACGAAATATTTCTCTTGTGGTTTGACTCACTATAGTTCGAGTAGTTTTAGCAATGTGTGCTATATTTGACTTGTATCTTGAGCAGTTAGATGTGAAAACTACATTTCTTTATGGAGATCTTAAAGAAGAAATTTATATGTTCCAACTAGAAGGTTTTGAAGAAAAAGGGGAAGAGAATTTGGTTTGCAGGTTAAACAAATCTCTATATGGTTTAAAACAGGCGCCGAGATGTTGGTATATGATATTTGATTCCTTCATCATAAGCCTTAGATATAGCAGACTGAATGCAAACCCTTATGCATATTTAAAGAGGTTTGAGAAAGATGATTTCATAGTCTTGCTGTTGAATATAGACATATTGCTAACAAGCCCCAATAATTATCGTATCAAAGAATTGAAGGCACAGTTGGCTAAGCAATTTGAAATGAAAGACTTAGGACCAGTAAATAAGATTCTAGGGATGCAAATTCACAGAGACAGAAATAATAGGAAGATTTGGCTTTCTCAGAAGAATTATTTGAAGATCTTACAGCGATTCAACATGCAAGATTGTAAGTCAATTTATACCCCTCTTCCTATTAATTTCAAATTATCCTCAAGTATGAGCCCTAAAATTGAAGAAGAGAGGATGGAGATGTCTCAAGTATCGTATGTATCAACAGTGGGGAGCCTCATGTTCGTTATGATTTGTACAAGACCAGACATTGCACATGCAATGGGAGTAGTTAGTAGATACATGGCGAATCCTGGTCGAGAGCATTAGAATACTGTTAAGAGGGCTCTCAGATATACCAAAGGAACCTCAAATGTTGCATTATGTTATGGAGGATCAGATTTTACTATTAAAGGATACGTTGATGCTAATTATACAGGTGATCTTAACAAAAGTAAATCCACTGTAGGATACGTTTTTACACTAGCTAAAGGAGTTGTGAGCTGGGTTTCAAAACTGTAGTCAGTTGTGGCTACATCTGTTGAATGCATTTTCTCATTGGAATGAGTAGTTTTAGTTTCTGTATATAGTCACTAGGTTTTATACATATTTTACCGGCTAAATTGTTTAGTTTCTCTAAACCTACATTTATAGTGATTTCTGTTTAATTTGTAAATAAAAAATGACAATGAATAGGACTTTGGTTGAAAAAGCCAAAGTTAAAATTTTGTTGGTAATGCACATATTAGGCAATAGCTTGAGATAGGTGAAACGACAATCTAGCAAAAGAAAAACGCAACACGTAGTGACGCACTAGAGAGCAGTCCAAAACGAAGGGAGGAAAAGAATAAGATGCAGAAGCCAGCTACCGATGGGCTAGGTTTTAATTTCACAAAGGGAGCTATAGTGACGCATAAGAGGAAACACCATGCAGAAACGCAAGAGAGGAGACTGACCACCAGACCCACCACCAGGAGCGCACAATAGGGGAGACGCATCAAAGGCAGACGCATGCGGAGTGGAGGCTTGACGCAGCTGTGCAACAAGAAAATACGCAGCAGCTGGGAAGGCTCACGTACAACAGGGGGCTGACGCACCAACTGGAGGAGCTCCAAAAATGACCCACGAGATGCACGAGGGACACACCACCAGGCGAGACACAACCAAAAAAGCAGAGTGACGCAGAGGGAGGCGCAAAAAACGCAAACAGGGAGACCGAAAGAAAAAACCCATTCGTCCTCTGTTTATTATCTCGTTTCTCTTATGTTGTTTATTGACTTTGATTTCTGTGGATTACATCCTATTATGACTGAGTAGCTTTCTCGAAGCTTCAAGACTAGGATTGAAACTTTTAATTAATTTTTTGTGGATTGAATCTCAGTTAATTTATGAGGATAGGTTTCATGTTTTGATTTCTCTTTTTTGAGATTAACTTTACTAGTATTGTGTTTGGCCAACCATTACTTGACATTAATTATTAATTGAAGAATCGATAGGTGAGAATTGATAACGAAACTCCAAAATAAGGAACTTATAAATTTCAGATTTAGACATAGACTGAATTTATGAGAGGAAACCCAGGTTAGCAAAGAAATTAATGAGTTATGTTTGATTGCTAGGCTATGATAGTAGATTACGATTATTGCATGATACTCTTTTGATATATTGAAAAAGGATCTAAGAAACTCTAGACTCAACCTCCTATCAACCATAATTTTCCTCATAAATCGATCAAGATAAAGTCCATAGAAAACACTAAAAATGGAACCCTCATTGAAGCTTACCACATTTCATTCAGATTAATCCCTAGAGATATTCGCATCGCTGTTTAGCATTGGTTTGATTTATTTTTTATAGTTAAATTCCTTTATTTAAATCCCTATTCTTACACAGCTGCTAAATCTACTTAATTGAGTAATCCAAGCTAAGTACTTACACAATTACTCCCTGTAGGACGATATTAGACTATACTACTTGAGACCCGTGAACTTGCGAAGATTCATCAATGTCAACAACAAAAGAAGAATATGTAGTAGCTACACAAGCTAGTAAAGAAGTAGTGTGGTTGAAGATGTTGTTGGAAGAACTTGGAATAAACAAGAGAATATTACTTTGTATTGTGACAGTCAAAATGCCTTACATCTTATCAAGAATTCAGCATTTCATTCAAAGACAAAACACATTCGAGCTTAATATCACTTCGTTCGTGAGAAAGTGGAAGAAGAAACGGTAAACATACAAAAAATTCATACAATGGATAACTTGACAGATTTTATGACAAAAGCAATCAATGGTGACAAGTTTATGTAGTGTCAATCCTCGTGTGGCCTGACAAAGACGTAAGCAACGTGAAACGGCAAAGTAGTTAAGATATGATTGACTCTCAATCCTATCTTCAAGTGGGAGAATTGTCAAAAATAGTAGGCACCGTTACCATATCAAAGTATATGATAAGCACCAAAAACGGTGCCTACAAATGTTAAAAATTAACCAAGTAAAAGGATAGGTGGCCACGTCGAAAACAAAAGCAAGCAAAGAAGAAGAGAGACGTGAGGTGAGAGAGGAAAAAAAAGAGAAAGATAGACAAAATATTCTGTGTATTTTTGGCTCTTTGTAATTCTACAGTTTTTTCCAGTAATAAAAGTCTTCTATCCTTGCCTATAATTTTTACCTTAATTTGAAAAATTTTCATGTAAAATCTGTATAATTATTACTATTCTTTTAGTCTTATTTAGCTACAAACTTACTCTAATCTGGTCGATTTTCATAACACTACCAACACAGAGATGGATTTAGTATTGTTGATCGTGAAGCTAAGGGTCATATCTTGAACCTGCTTGTTCAACCTACTTCACTTTCACAAGATTCTTGTATTTATATAGTCAAATCGAGTTGGATCATTTAGTAACAAGGGATTAGTAATGGATATTATAAATAATTAAAAATTCCATTATCTTTTATAAAAACAATTTTTATTTAATAAATGTGATAATTGTTACAAGATAAATTTTAATTTTATTTATATCATTAATTACAAAATTATAAGAAAATTTGAAGTAAGACTTAATACGAAAGATGACAAAAAGCTAAATCATCTTTATTTGAGAAGAATTTGAGTTCAGGTTAAAAATTCAAGTATATAAATACTTAATAATTTGAATTTAGGTTAAAAATGAAATTTAATTTAAAATAATTGTATATATTTATTATTTATTATTTTATTTTTATATTTTAATGATTAATTTAAATTTAAACAAAAATAACAGCGCCTTCCTGTGAAATTCTTGCTGAAACTCAAAATTTGAAATAGGACGAACAAGTATTGCCAATACACGATTCTTGATCTCAGGATCGACAAAACCAAACCCATCTCCGTGTTTGTACGTAAATTGTGCTGTTCTTGCCATGTTCGTACTTATTCTAACAAATTTTCTTGAAGATGAAGGGTTGACTGCTCCACTATTCATCTTCTTCCATATTTCACCAATCAAGTTTCGTACATGTGCTCGTGATTCTGGTTCAGATGCTCCCGTTTCGTACATGTAGCATTGGATCGATTTTGGGATGTCACCTTTCTTGAGCTCTTGCTGCTTAAGACTACAGAAGATGCTATGTAACTCATGAAACTCACAACATAAAATTATAAGACTCGTACAAGTTCTTTAGAGGAATTAGTTATAATACTATTTGTACTAGAACAAAGTGATTATCACCTTTCTTGAGCCCATCTTTAGGAATATTAATTTTCATCCAAAAAATAAAGACATATATTATTTAGGTAGTGAAGTTTGGGCATACCGTAGAGGTTCCAAGATCGTTTGCCAGCCTGAAAATCATCGATGACCATCGAATTATATCTGAGCACTGCCTTAAGCTTTCAAGTTCTCCCTCAGTAATATTGAGGTTACTGACGTAAAATAAGTGTGCACTAGTACCACAGGACCAGATGTAGATATCCAAGCGTTGTCCAAGTACTCTTCTAGGGTCGGTGTGTGCCCATCGAAGTACCATCTTGACTCCAACAAGTAAGCTTTACAAAGATCTATCCACTGAATTGCATTGCAATGTTTACATGAAAATTTACGAAGAAACGAGTGTTAAAGACACATACCTCTCACACAGTTTAACAAATTTTATAAATTTATTTAATTTTCGAAAAAAAATATAAATTTATTTGATTTTTAAAATTTTCGAAAAAAAAGTCTTCTAATTTTTTTATTTTTTAAGAAACTCATTTTCCTTTAAATTATGATTAAAAATAATGACCAATCACACACATTGAAATTTAGCGGTCATCACCTTCGTTAGAAATGAAAAACTCCTTCAGATGTTCCTCTGCAAAATCTCTTCCATCTTCCAAGACACTCTCACCTTCATCTAAGAGATACGATGCTTCGTATAGAGACAGCAATCCCATAGTGCTATCAGAACAAGCACTGAAGTTCTTCAAATCGTCTCTGATGTTATTGAAAACATCTGAAACAGTTGAATGTTTACGTTAAACCTGAAACTGCAATTATTTTAATTTCTGAAAGGTATTATAGTTTATAACTACAGCTACTCTGTACCCATGTTGCCTCAGGAGTCTGAACTCGAGAGCTCTGTGATACAAACTCTTATCCTTTAATTTATCATTGTAAATCCTTTTTAGGATCATATCTGGTTCAGCCGGATTCTGGCCGAATGGTGCGTTACCATTTGGATCCATTGGTTGGTGACCTTCTGTGTTGATCTTCA